>PVJX010009679.1:0-49249 GCA_004027295.1 Dolichotis patagonum | reverse complement strand
TCTTTCTCTGTGCTGCATGCAGGAGCCTTGCAGCAGGGCCCCTGGGGCCTCGACTCCCTGCCGAATGAGATGCACCTCGGCTGCCCCGAGGCGGCACTGCATCTCCTGACACCACCTGGGATGTCAGCATCTCCCTCTGGGCAAGCACTGCGCAGCCCCACCAGCGACCAGATCCAAGTGCCTGAGCACCCCTACCCGCACCCCGGTGAGCAGCAGGGGCTCCTGACCCTGCAGGTGGAGCGAGTCCTGGTAGGCGTGCAGATCTGGGCTACTCCACACCTCAGCTGCGCAACTGGCTCGGCATCTTGGTGCTTGGAGATTTCCTGCTGGTCTGTCCACGCACCGCTGATGACGGGAGGAGAACCTGTTTCACCGAAGCACTGGGGATACAAAGTCAAGGTGCGGCCTCCACTCGGGCTCTTCCTCCTCTCTGCACTCTCCCAGTAATGGCACAGCCACACCTGCTGCTGTCCGCTACAGTTCCCACACTTCCCACCCGTTGCTGTGTCACCTCAGGGACTGCTCTGTGGTCCTTCCTGTAACCAGGCTGGAGAAGAGCCTGGTTTTCTCTCAACCCCTTCTTCAACATACGCCAATGTGTCTACAACTTTACTCTTGTAAATGCATCCCACACGTGTTCAGATTCACCACGCTGAAAGTTTCCGATTCCACTGTTTTCATCCTTAGCCCTGACTGTGAGTACATGCAGTGATTTTTAATTTCCAAACATTTACTTTTTATTGGCCTTGTAAGATTGTGATTGGGTAATGAGACTTGCATATCAATTATCTGGCATGTGTTAGGTCTTCACTTCCAGGTACACAAGGCAACTGTAGAAATATTCCTGGTGGGCAGGGCAAGTGTGCATTTGCAAACTATTGGCTTCAAAGTCTCCCTGTGTCCTTTAAGACTCACACAAGCTACATTAATGGGGCATCCAGTGTCCACCAGCAGTGGAAAGAGCTCTGTAAAATCTCCCCACCAGTTGTGTGGTCTCCATTCCCAATTCCACCTCTGTGGTAACCTGCTCCCCATCTTTCTCAGCTCTGCAGTGAGAACCACACAGCTCAGCACCATCCCACCCTCCCCTTCCACAGGCCCCGGCTCTGCACCTCAGGGTGCTCCAGCCCAGCTCAGACCCATCTCACCACACCGTGTGTCCTGGCTGGCCTCGGCCTTGCGTCTCCTCTCCTGCTCGCCCCCCTGCCCACAGGAGCCAGCTTTGCTCTTCTGCCCACCTGAGAATCACCCTTGCTACATCTGCACCCAGCTGACACTTCCTGTGAGGACCAGTGTATCTGGATGTACTCCATAATCTTTTGTCTTCCTTTTTGCTATTCTCTTTCAGTTTCTGCTCTCCATCGGATTGGGTTTTGTTCTATTAGTTTAGAAGTTACCTTATCTCTAGGCCTTCAGCAGTTACTGTAAAATACACACTTGACTTGTCATGGTCATAAAAACCCAAAACAAAAGAACCCAACAGCCCCCTACAAACAGAGGCTGAGTGACCACGGCCAGCCCCAGCCTGAGCCCATGCTGTTCGGCTTGCCCAGACCTCAGAGCTGATCTGCCCACCATGCACTTTCGCTCCACACAATTCCTCTGGGCTCAGGGTCACTCCTGTGCGGGACATTAAGTGTCCTTGAGGCATCCAGAGAAGCAATCGTGTCTCCTTGGAGGGCTGCCCACAGAGCCCAGGCAGGGCCTCTCCTTCCATCTGCACCCTGGACGCTGCCCGGGTCCTCAAGGCACGCCTCACGGCCTCCTGTTCCCTCCAGCTGCTGTGACTGTTTCCGTGGACTTGGCAGCTGGACTGGGGCTTGTATTTCTACGCACTGAGACGCGTGTCTCGCTTCACTTCTGGATGCTTCTTGGTAACTTCCTTTGAATATCACCGCAGGCTTTCTCCATATTTTCTTTTACATTTTATTAGATGGCGTTGGTACTTCTTGCCCTCATGTTTCTTCCCTTTGTTCCTATTTCTTCCTTCATTCTTTCACTTCACGTTTTGTCTCTCTCACACACACACAATGTTCACAGGCACTCACTCGCCTGTGCGAGGTGTGAAAGGTAGACAGGGACAGCACACTTGCTGGGCCTGAGGACAAGCAACCAAGGGAGAGGCTGAAACAAACTGAACACTCAGATCCACTTCCAGACCAAGCGCACCTGGCTCCGAGTCGGAGTTTTCCCTTGGCACATCATCGTAAATGGCTTCCTCCGGATCTGCAAAGAAAGGGAAAAACTTTAGAGATTAGCCCAAACCAGCCAAGTGCAACAGTGTTAGGAGGCCAAGCCTCCCCCACCCCAGGCGACTTGGGGTGGGCCGCCTCCCCGTCCCCGAGGCCCAGGATGGGGTCAGGAGGGAGATGTAGGGCTCTCAGAGGATAAGATGCTACTAAGAGACCAGACAGCTTCCAGACAGCGCTCATGACGCACCTGGCACATGCTTGGCACCCCCAGCCCTTGCTAAAGATTTTCATTTTGAGACAGTTTCTCCCTAGGTTGCTCCAACTGGGCTCCAATTTGGGATCCTCCTGCCTCAGCCTCCCAGGCAGCTGGAATTACAGGCCTGTGCCACAGCACCTGAGTCTTACACCCGCTTCTAAGTTTATGAAGTTAAAGTGTCCTGATATACAAGAAAACACAATGGTGACATGCAGAGCTTCAGAAATAAAACTACAGCATAAAATGGAAAGCCATCCAATAAAGTGAAGGCCTCGCAGCGCCCGAGACTCAGCCTGTACCTCAGGAACTCCGAGGCTCTGAGAAAGTGCGTGGATTTCTAAGAGGGGAAGTGCAGGCCAAATGGCACGCACACTACAAGATGACCGCACCGGAGTAGCAATGTGCCTGCCTGAAGCTGACCCAAGCGCATGTCCGTCTCCTAAGCAGACCTGGTCCCCAACACTCACTCACGGGTGCCCTCTCCAAACAGCAGTGTCTGACTGGACTAGAGGCGGCACAGGTGACCGCTCACTGCACAGACAGCAGTAACAAGGGAAGGCAATGCTAAACATGACCCCAGTCCAGTGACTGTGCCTCATCCCCTGGAGCATGGGGCCAGGAGCCCGGAAGTCACACGCTGGCCAAGCACTGTGCCTGTGCTGCCTGACTGGCCTCAGCAGAGGCTCTGTGCCAATGCCATCCTCACCAAAGCAGCATGGACCGGCCCGGGTAAGGGCATTTCCAAAAACCACCAGCGGTTCCTGCCTGTGCTGTTCACTGGCACAGCTTCAGTGACCATAAAGGCATCACCAAAAAGGAATCTTAATCCCTCCTTAAAAATTAAAAAGCAAACGGATCTGGCTGACAATGTCCTGGCCTCTTACATAACAGCAGGTCCAAAGCTGGTATGTAGGAATGGGCTGCAGGTCACAGCCTTAGCTCCCTGTGTGACAAAGGAGAGAACCAAACCTGCACCCGGAAGAAGCGGTCAGGAAGGGGCAGGACACAGACAGGCATGACCGTCCAGAGAGCCCAGGGAGTCCTCCCGGCAGGCAGCTTCGCTAATTGCCTCCCAGGCGCAGCAGCTCTTCAATGTTTTAAGTAACTGAAGCTGGGTGCATCGGAGCATGCCTGTAATCCCAGTCCTCCGGGAGGCTGAGGCAGGAGAGCACAACTTTGAGTCCAGCCTGGGAAACTTAGCGACTTACTGAGACCCTGCCTCAAATTCAAAATTAAAGAGCTGACAATGTAGCTCTGCATGAAACTACAGGTTCAGTCCTCAGCAGTCTTAAGCTAAGGAACGTCTGCAAGCTTCTGATCTAGCCTAGGAAGGGAGGCAGCACACTGCCATCAGCTGGCAACCCTGCAGGGGTTGGGAGACCCAGTTCAGGGCGGTGCCACTCACTTTCCATCCACGCTGTGTTGGCTGGGTCCGCTGCCCACTGGGCGAGGGTGCTGCCCTCCCTGCTGCTTTGATCACCACTGGAAGAAAACATGGCACAGTCAAAGCATATGGAAGCAGGCTGGGCCTGGGGCTCAGTGGCAGTGGGTGGTGTGCACTATGGTGCGTGCCAACTCAGTCCCCCTAGACCGGACTCAGGAACCCCAAGTCCAACTCATCTCTCACGACCTTATCTGCAAGCAAGTCACTGCTTGCCAGTCTCTCCCTGCCAGGTGTCTGGGCACACAGGAACCCTGCACAAATGCTGCCTCTGTGCAGAAAGGGTCTGTAGGCATGCTTGCACAGGCTGGGTTGTGCAGGGCCTGCGCTGGCCACCTCTAGCACAGGCTGGCAGGAGAGAGGCACAAGGCCACCCGTGTCCACGAGGGGACAGTGATAGGGCCAGATAGGGACCTCAATTCTGACCAATGTCTTGTGCAAAAGAAGGCCCTTGTTGGATTCACTAGAAAACCCAAGGTCACCTGACAGGGAATGGGCCCTGGGGCACCTGTGTCCCATGGGGTGCACTTCATGGGAGTGAAGCATGTGGAGATGAAATGAATTCACAGGAAGCAAGGGCGAGCGTCTGAACACCCCTGGAGAACACTCTGAGACACTCACACCAGAAGCACAGCATTCACACCCAAGTACCCAGCCCCCAGCACAGAACTCTCCAGAGTGAAGAGAGAGGCCAGAGGCCCCACAGGCCATTGTCTTATTCACCATCTCTTTTCGGAGACATGAGTGTCAAGACCCAGACATGTGCCTGACCCCACAGACAGCTTGTTCCTCAGGGTCCTGGGGGGAGGATGTGACTGCCGGACAAAGGGACAATTCCTGTCCCAGGGGCCAGAAAGAATTCATCGCAATCAGCATGAATTTAAAATTATGAACTTTGTTTCTGGGATTTTATGTTCAGTACGGACAGGGCTGTGGTGTTTCCCAGGGAGGCACCCGTGCTCCACATAGTGGGCAGTCAGGAGGTGGCCAGCTGAGGACAGGTCACACAAAGAAGAGAGGATTCTCGCAGTGTGTGAGCCTGTAATTGTATCTGAGCAAAAGACTCCTTGAAAAAAGCAGAACTGCAGGAAATATGACTGGTATTTAAAAATATTTCCCACTGCTGAGGACAACAGGGGACTCTGGCTACGCAGAGTTGCAGATTCTGACAAAGGGCCTACGTGATCTGCCTCTGCTGTGTGACTTGTCTCCCATCTGCACAGAGAGCCCTTGTCTGCGGGAACTCCTCCCAGAATCCCTTTGTCCCTGAACAGTTTTGTGTGGGGAACACGCTCATGCTGGTGACTAACAGAAGACACAGGCAGGTGTGAAGACAAGGCTGGCCAGGAACTGTTCAGACGGGCACACAGCCTGCCAGCTGCTCACTTCCTGTTGCCCTGCACTGTCTGCGCTGGGCCCCTGGGGACAGCGTGCTGCTTGGTGCCAGAAGAGTGGCCGCAGCTCTGCAGCCCCTTGGGCAGCAGCACAGCACTGGGGCCAGCAGGTCCACGCACACACAGAAAATAAACATGACACCTGTTCAGAGGGTCCTCAGCGGTCAGGGCATGAAACTGGTGGTCGTTGTCCACGGCTTCCAGTGCTTCTGCTGGGAAAGACAAGACCCCATGTTGTGTCAAGCCTGTCTGTGCAGTCTTCTTACCCTTCCAGTGATTTCACATTTTCCTTTCTCATCAATAATGGGCTTTGTTACACAAAGATGATTTACTGACATGTTTAAAATTCCTTAGTTCTCAGACAAAATGACTGTGAACTAAAATGAAATGTGAAATTCTAAGGTGAAAACAGAAATGAGATGCACAGACGCAGGACAGACTGCAGCCAGGGCCACAAGGAAGCCTCACACACTTCCTGTCCACGGATCCCCACAGCCTGACCCACTGTGCACGGCCAGCATGGGAAATAGTGGGCCATGATGACACACATGCCCACTCACAGGTGCACGTTCCTGACACTCGTGTTCACACGCCCTCACCGACGCTCTCACACTGCAGACTCACTCACACACACACACACACAGGCCCTCACACTCACAGTCTCTCACGCCACCACACAGGCCACCTCACAAACACCCTCACACAGGAACTTTTCATACTTGCCCTCATGCCTGCAGTTCACTCCCACGTGCACACACCCTCACATACATGTTCACTCACACATGTGGCTGTACATCAGGACAACCCACTGGGCCTCTTGCGGGCACTTTCTTCCTCCTGAGGAGAGCAAGGCACAGCTGACCCAATGCACAGCTCGCAAATCCCACCCTGGGGCAGCCATACAGCTGGTGCTGTCGGACACACAAAAGCTGGACCCGGGTCCTGCCTTGGTGCCCCGAGTCCAGGGACCGGCAGTGGCCCTTCCGGGGCGGGGCGGGGGGCTGGGCAGAGGCACAGGCCATCCAGCCTGGCTCTGCTCACTCAGGAAGGAGACGTGGGGCAAGCACTTCCAGAATCTGCACAGAAGCAGAGAGGGAGAGGAGCAGGGTGCCCGCACTGTGACCCCCAGGGCTTGTAGTTGTACTGCCCAGGGCTGCTCCCCAGGGGAATGCGTGCCGGGCTAGGCTCAGCCCTGACTGTCCCAGCCAGAGGAGCTCCGTGCACTCCTCCCACCCCCGGCTCCTGTCGGAGCTATGCAGGCTGCTCCCGGTCCCCGCCGGCGGGTCATCGCCAGGTTCCCACTAACTCTTGGCCAACAGCAAAACAAAACAAAATAAACCACACATTCTTTTAAAACCACACTGTGTTATGGCTTAAATAGGTTAATTTAATTGGTATTCAATTATTTAAAGTAATGTTCTTCTCTAAGGGCAGAGTCTGGGCACCCACACTCCCTCTCCCTCCATGGTGGCAGCATGGGACAGCGCTGGGGACCGTGGTGGGACCTGAGGGGAGCCCTCAAGCTAAGCAGGAAGATAACTATCCAACAACCTATGGCTTCCAGATTAAAGGAAAGTAGTGTGTTCTTTGGAGACGATTTCTATTGTCAACTAGAACAGAAAAACCTTTACTGAAATTTCCACACAAACACAAGCTGGATCCTAGTCTCAGCCACACCAGAGCAGCTCTCCTGCTGCAAAGACTCACACATAGGAGGAAGAATTCCCATGTCCCAGGAAACGGGGACACAGAGGGTGGGGAAGACACCACAGCCAGCTGGACGCCCAGGCTGGGCCCAGCCTCTTCCCCACACGCCAGCCCGGCAGATCTGAGTCATGTGACCTGCACCACACATGTGGCTCCCTCAGCCCAGCCACATAAGACCCTGGGGGTTCCTTTTCACTCCCTGGAGGTGAGGACAGAGAACAACCCACCCCACCCTAGAGCCAAGGCCTGGCAGAGCCATGGCAGGCACCCCCTGGCCTGGACATCTGAGCGGGTACCTGCAGCTGCCCCATCACCCAACAGCTCCCACCAAGCACTCTGGGGCCCAGGTGTCTCCAGACCTCTTCTGGATAGAGGAAATGAAGCAGGTGAGTCCCAAGACCTCCTGGTCCTCCTTCCAGGGTCCTTGGTGCTGCTGTTGGCTCTGGCCAACCATAGGAGCCCAGTTTGTGCATCAGGACAAACTGGTGGCAAATGCCAGGGACAACGTGGGCTTGCTGAGCTCCTGGGGCTGCAGGGGCAGAGGTCACCTGGGTCCTCCTTGCGGCCAGGGCCTGACAGGCAGGGCCAGGCATGATTCCTGAGCTTTCTAGACATGAACTCCCAAGCTGTGCCCCACCCAGAGGCAGAGCTGTGGGGCTGAGCCAGGGAGACGGGCGCCTACCTTCCTCATCCACAGACTCCGTTCGGATGATGACGGGGCTGGAGTAGGCGGGCAGCAGCACAGGCAGGCTGCAGGGGACAGCGTAGCCGCAGGGCGCGGGCACCAAGTACCCGCTGGGCACATGTAGACCCACACTGTCCTCCTCGGCGGGCGGGTCTGGGGGTGGCAGTGCGTCTTCCTGCAACGGTGTGATGTCTATGACTGAGTACGGGTTCACTTTCGCCGGGACCGAGAGCTTGATGGGTTCTGCCTCTGCCATGGCTTCTGTCCCAGGCTGCTTGTGACCTCCTAGAAGACAGAGCAGTCAGCCACCAGATGAGGACCAGGCAGCCCTCACCTGCCCTGCACCAAGAGGACCCACAGGCTGCTGCAACATGGCACATTGTGGACAGGGCAGCGCCACTCTGGGCACAAGTGACACAGGCCCTGCTCCACAGCTCTCCAAGACCTGAGCTGGGAAACCCCACTGACAGCCTCTGTCCGACAGAGACCCTCAGGGCTGGCCCTGCAGCCGCCCAGTGCCTGAGCCAAAGCCCGGATCCTCTAGAACCTCCCCCGCTGGCCTGGCCACGGCACCCACAGAGAGAAGAGCGAATTCCCAACAGAAAACGCAGGAATGGACATGCACTTCGACCGAGAACAGGGACTGGAAACTCAGCTATTGCTGAACCACGCGGCTGCAGCAAAGCAAAAGGGGGGACTCACCCTCGGGGGGTGGGCTGGCAGGGCCCGTGGCCTCACCCACTCCTTCGCAGGATGGGGCTTGGCGATCTGCTTCCGGGGCTTCATCTCCACTCTCAAAGTCGAATTGTTCTCCTTCTTCCTCCTCATTGTTATTACTATCATATTTCACTTCATTTTCTAAAGTTTAAAATAACATCAATTACAACACTACATTTGTTCCCGGCACCAGGCCTGCACCTTCAGCGCAGGGAGAGGGCTGGGGAGGGCTTCAGGGAGGGCGCCTCACCTGCAAAGGCAGAAAAGGAAGGAGAAAAGGCATTTCTCACGCTTTAAATGAATTTACTAGGGCCTCAGGAGTCAATTAGGAAAAACTCAACCCCTCATAAGGATCTAAACCCATATGCAAGGAGAGGTGTGGAGCCCGTGGCCTTGTGCTCTGAGGCGTGGGTCTGCCTGTCCCAATCTGCTGCATCCCAGGCTGGGGTCCCTGCTGGGCGTGACCTTCACCAAGGCCAGAGACTTCCTTCCCAGCCTGCTCTTGGACAGGGTGGCCCAAGGCCCCAGTGCAACCCCAGCAGAGGATCCGAGAGAAAGAAAACTTCAGGAGTCTTTAACACAGAATTTTGAAAGAAAACATTAGCAGAATATGTTTTAAGAACCAGCACTGCATTTGCTGTAAACTCAAATCGTTAATCATTTTCTTCAGTTTTTTCAAGAAAAACAATAGCATGTGCCCTGCAATTAGAAAGCTCAGGAAAAGCATAAAGCTCCTGCCCCGCTGAGCTCAAGTGTGGTACATTATACACAAAAATACTAAGTAGACTACGTTTACACGTGCTTGTTTTTTAACAATTCTGATTCCCATCCCATTTTTCCTTGTGGTTTCAGGGGACACAGAGGACTGTGCCTGCCAGGAGCCCATGGACTTTGGCCCCCTGAGCCAGAGCCAGCAGGTGTCAGCTGTCCGGCCCAGTTACAGCAGCACTGGCTGATGAGGGAATTTCCACACCAGGGCCCTCTTGATGGGTCCCAGCGTGGATGGCACCACCTACAGCTTTTACTAAGTAAACAGGCAAAAGGATTCTCATCCACACCCACCACATGTAGGAGGCCAAAGACAAGTACAAAAAGGCAGCGCAAGAAAGCACAGGCAAGACAAGAAGAAAGAAAAATCACCATCATGGTGCCAGGATGAGCACAGCCCTCCCGCCTCTCAGGTCCACAGTAGGTTCTGCTCAGGCTGTCCAGGCCTGTCCTGCCCCATCCCGCCCATGCTCTCAGGGGCCCGGCCTCATGCTCCATCGTGGCATCCTCCTGCCGGTCCCCAAGGACCCTGAGTGCAGATGTCCGCCCTGTGCACAGGTGCACCAGCCCTCTCCACCTCCACCGCACACTGCTGCCCTGCACTCGGGTGGACTGGCTGGTCTCAGGGAGGTGCGCACCTGCTCCTGTGGCCACCACCCAGGGACAGGAGCAGGGGCACAGAAGTGTGCAGGGCAGGGCAGCCACAGGATAGCGCAGGGCCAAGGAGGCCAAGGCCACAAGTGCTTCTGGAGACACCAGGAACAGCACTGACACAGGGCTCATCTCTGGTCCGAGACAAAGCCGAGCACTTTCCCCTGGGCTTCAGACCATGTTCCAGTGTAAGATGTGCATGCAAGCCAAGAGAACTCATGTTGAGGGATGCTGTCTGCATCGTTTAAAACGAGATAAAGTCAGAAGCACCATCCACCAAAGACTTCGTCTCTGGGCTGCTCACCCCACTGTCCCCCGGGCAAGGGCAGCATGCAGTGCTCCACCTGAGGTCACTTCTGTGAATCACATCTGTGAGGCAACAGAGTGACTTCCTTTTCCCAAACATAATCCGTGCAAGGGCGCTGCTGTCAAAGCAGGCTCTGGAGCACAAACTGTCTGCTTTGCTTTCTGAAACAAACACTTGGGGTGCCGGACAGACCACAGCTTGCAGGCAGCCTGGACCAGGAGTGTCAGTGGGCACTGCTTCACTGAGTTCACACTTGTGTACACACACAGACACACACACACACACACACACACACACACGTGCAGCTGCTCCAGGCCCTGGAGATGCGCAGGGCCTGGAGAGCCACCCTACACCCTGGGGCCCCCTCCCTACCTGCAGGAGTAGGGTGCAGCGGTGCCTCTCCCGGGTCCATGCTCTGCCCAGCAGCCTCTCCAGGACACTCCATCAGGAGCCACAGGCTGCCACGTCCCGGGTAGACACGTGTACGTCACCACTCACCGTGCAGCACCCTGCAGATGGAAAGGCATGACTGTCACTTGGTGCTGCGATCACTGCAAAGCTGCCTTGAAATGACACCCAAGCGGCTGGGGTCTCCTCCTGCCCAGCACCTGCTCACTTACCGCTGGGTCCGTGGCAGAGAGCAGTGGCCTTTAGCTATAAATTGCACACATGCGGAAAGCAAGAGCAGCGCTGACCGCTTTCTCAGCTGCCTTTGAGTGAACACTAAAAGCCTAGTCTGGCCATCTCCACACACCTGGTGCTTTCTTCCATACCCTGCCTTCCTTGGGAGTGTCACAAAAGCCAGGCTGAGAAAAAGTGAGATACCACCTGCTCAGGAGAAGGCCCTTCCCCAGCTCCAAGGATGTCACCTGCTAGCTTATGAGCAGGGCTAACCCCTGCTTAGATACCCACGACCTCCGGGCTCTGCAGGGGACACCCAACACCTGCCCTGCCTCCTACCCTGGGCCACCAACACCACCACCTAACACCAGCCCGGCTTCCACCAGAGCAGCTAGGACAATTTTCCAGCTGTGCCTGCTCCAACATCAGGTGTACAGGGACATGGCAGCCTGTGAGCTCTGTGAATTCAGGTGAGCCAACACCGCCTTTGGAGCCCTCACACACGTGAGACAGGGTTCCCTACACCTGCCCCTGCCCTGCCCCTGGCACCCCTGCATCCCTGCCACACCCTGAGGGCATGGAGAAGCTGCTCAGACACCAGCCCAGACCTGCCTGCCAGCCTCAAGGCGCCCTGTGAGCTTGACTCCAGGTTTGTGCCATTTCACTGACACATACATGTGTGCACATGTGCGCGCGCGCACACACACACACACGCGGGATCTGCTTGAGTGTGAGCCATGGCCCAAGACAACCTTCTCTGGCTAGTTCATAGCATGTAACTCCACCTGTCAGATATCAAGATATTCCTAGGTTATGTCCCTAAAATCAAAGAACAAAATCTAAAGAACAATGGAGGAAAGATTTATCTGTAGCTCCTGAGACAGGAGGGGACCCAGAAGTGGGATGCCACCAAAGTCACATCTCTAAGAATACTTTATACACAAAACCAAGGGGTGGACACAAAATCAAGAAGTGGGTACAATGTAGTCAAACCACAACCAATCTACAGAGCTCCAAGTACAGCTACTTAGCTAACACTGATCCGGCAGGGAGGCAGGTCATGTAGTAAGGCACCTGGAAGGAACAAAGGCATTTCTAGGAAGGGACGGGTCCAGGTGCTCTGGTCATCCCACCTGGGTGACTGATGTCTGGCAGGCCTTTAGTGGACCAGATTATACCAATTATAGTACGATTCCAAGTCACTGTTTACCCCTCAGAGCCAGCAGTCAGGCAGGGACAAATGCAGGAGCGAGGCCAGTGCCAGGGATGCCCACAGAGCCATGGAGTGTCAGGTCCAGGAGGCTGTGGATGCAAAGGGACAGCACCCCCCAGAAGGTCGAGGGAAGCCACAGGGAGGACAGGCAGGACGAGCCCACACAAGGCAGCTCAGGGCCACTCCCCAAGCACCTGCACTCCCAGGCAGGGAGCGCTGTCTCCTTCCCTGCCACCACGGGAGGACAGTGAAGGCACAGGGAGCGCATTCCCTTCTGTGCCAGAATGCTGCAGCCGGGCAGCTCTGTGACCAGCACAGCAGCAGAGGTAGGTGGTACTGGGCAAGAGACACAGGGTCAGGGCCAGTGGCCCCTCCCGCAGGCCTCGGTCCTGTGTCTGAGTGCCAAACCACACGGAGCAGGACAGCCGAGAGCCATCAATAACACCCCTGCTCTGTGCTGCAGGAGGAAGGCTGGAAAGGAACATCCAGCACGGGGAGTGGCCACCCCCACCACTGGCCAGTGACAGGGCCAGGAAACCGAGGCGAGGCAGCACCACCAAGAGGAACAGAGACTTGCACTGCCAGCAGCACTCAGGGACTTCGGAGAAGACCAGATGTCCCTTCGCTCCACGTTGACCTTGAAGCTCCCTGTTGGAAGTGAGGACACCAAGGCTGACCTTTGCCCTTCTGAAGCCGAGTGGCCGCTCTGCTACCTGCACATGTGTCTGACAGGCGCATGGCTTCGAGTCTCATGGGGTTGGGGGAGTTAATCGTTTTCTACACCATGCTGCATGGCTTGGGGACAAATCCCTCTGACCCCTCACCTTCCCAGGTGAGGAGGTGACAACGGACGATGCGCCTGCAGGGCTCTCTCACACACCTGTGTCCTCAGACTCCCCCACCAGTCCCTGACCCACCAGCCGGCCCCCAGGGAGCTCCGCAGCTACGAGAACAGGTTCCAGGCTGGCTGCAGCCCGGGGTCCTGCTGCGATGGACACTACAGAGTTCTTCCAAGGTCAGTGGCCCTGGGAAGCCACACAGCCTCGCCCCTGGACTGCTGCACCCTGTCAGGCCATACCTACCATCCTCCCGCCTGTCCCCAAGCTGACCTGACCCACACAGCATTCAGACGCTCTCCATCCTTGGAGCCCGCAGTAGCAGCAGAGGGCCGCACTCACCCCGGCTGTCCTCAGCTATCACTGTGGGACCTTGGAAGGTCACCCACACTCACGATGCCACTGCCCTGCCCTAACTGCTGTTCCCTTCCAGTGTAACCACTGGAGAGGTCAACCTGTGACCCACTCCATGGCTGCTCACAGAGGCCGATACCATGGCCCAGGAGCCGGGAGCCATGGGCACAGCAGGATAATTTGAGAGCAGGCAGCTGGTCACATTGGCTCCACACTGCCCTCTGCACAGCCTGCACATGCTGGTCCTCTGGATGTAGTGCAGAACTACCACACCCCCAGGGCACAGTGTCCAGAGGGGCCTCAGGAGGGCAGGTCCACAAAGGCGCTAATGCCACACACCAAGGGTGTATCTGCCCAGTGTGAGAGAATGCTGGGCAGACTACTGGGAGGTGGCAGGGCAGAGGGACAGGGAGCCATCGTGGGCATGACCTTGTGGTCTACCAGGTCACTGGCCCTTCCTCTCTGCTTCTCCCCTTGCTCTCTGCTGCCACACAGTAAGCACTTTCCTTCTGCCATGACACCTCCACCTCACTCGGGGCTGATGGCAACAGAGATGCCTGCCACGGACTGCAACCTCAGGAGTTGTGAGCCAGAAGAACTGCTCTTCCTCCCTCTGAATCTGGCAGAAGCATAAAGAGCTAAGGACACACTCCAGGGACAGGACTGACATCTCTCACTCCCTGGCTGGACTTGCAAGGGGGACTTGGGTGACCACTAGGGAAGGACTCTGGAGAGCGACCTGGCAGGCCAGGTCCTGCAAGGCCCTTCACACTGGGCAGAGGTGCAGGGAAGAGTGGGGGTGAGTAGGGGCTACAGCCAGCTGCTGAATGGGCCCAGCCTGTCTCAGCCTCCCATGCTGAGGGGGACTGTGGTGATGACAAGGACCAGGCCCCATTGGAAGTCCACACGAGGCTGGCATCCTGTTTCTTAATGCTGGCCAGGCACACCACATGACTCGTGGAATGAGCAAGCACGATGCCTGCAGTCCTGGACCTGGGCCCCCCATTTTCCACTCACAGCGCCCCTGGCAGGACACAGAGGCCCCCTGAACCATACAGCCTGGGTCTTCCTGAGAGTGAAGCCCCCAAGTCCCAAACAGCTGCAATGTCCTGAACAGAAGGTGCAGACCACCCACTGCCTGCGTGGCTGGTGGGTCTGAGGTGACCATGAAGCACTCGGAGCTGTTGCTCAGCCTGTACACCTCAGGGACAGGCACAGAGGCACAGGAACGCAGCATGCGTCCTGCCCCCGGGGATGTCCCACGACACAGGACTGCAGAACAGGGCAGGCAGGGCCAGGGTCAGGGCCGGGACTGCGCTGGCCACTCGGCCGCCCTGCGCTTGCCAGGCGCTCTCCTGTAGCCCGCCTCCCTTCCTTGCACACGAGCTCCCGCCTCCCTGTTCCCCATGCCACCTCCTCTCTGGCCCCTGTCTGTCCTCTCGGCCTCTGTCTTGTGTGTCTCTGCCTCTGTCCTGTCCTCTCCCCCTCCATCTCTGCCTCTTTCTGTCACTCTGCCCTGGTGGGGCTGGTGAGGAGAGTGTGTGTGCCCTACACGCAGAGTGCCCAGCGCTCACATGGAGCTGCCCTAGTGGCCACCATCTGGCAGGGGCCCACATGCTGGCTCCTATGGTGTCTCTCCTCAGGCCCTCTCAGGAGTTTGTCCTCATGGGCCCAAGTACTCTATCGTCCATTGCCCTGAGGACAGAGGTCCTCCACAGCTGGGCACTCGGCACGAGTTCTAGGGCAGCGCCCACTACAGCTGCCAACCACTGGCCCCTCCACCAGGAGGCACCACAGCAGCCCGCACCTGCACAGAGACACTGCACATCACCTGACCCCATCCCACCCCAGCTCCAGCAGCTGGCCCTCACAGGGTCATCTGGGATGGGGACCACCCCAGGCCACACCCAGTGTCCAGTCCTCCTGGTCCACAGCATCCAACATCCGTGCCACCTGCTCTCCTGGCCTGGATGCCACCTCCGGCCCTTCCTCCCGGGGACCTCGTCCTGCACTCAGGCAGCCTGAGCCTTCTCAGCCCACACAAACCCAGCCACGTGGGGCAGCACCCTCCCCAGCTGACTCCACACTGCAGGGGGCCAATCTCTCCCTGTCCACATCCCTACACCTCTGGACTCTTCCTGCCAGGGTTCCCTTCCGTGAGGCCCCGCCTGGCCATTTCATCTGCAAGTTCCCCTGCCTGATGCCCACACTCTTGTTCTGTTTCCTACTTTTCTTCCAGCACTCGTCACCGAAGGCACTGTAAAAAGCCAGGGAGGTGGCACATCCTGGCCATCATCCCAGCACTGCAGGAGGCTGAGGCAGTGGGATAGCACTTTCAAGCCCAGCCTGTACAATTTAGTGATTTAGTGAGACCATGACTCAAAATAAAAATTAAAAGGAGGGGCAGTCTGGGGAAGCGGCTGAGTGCAAAGGCCCAGGCTCGGGCCCTAGTACTGAAAATGTTCCCACAGATTCTGCTTGTTTGCCACCTCTCCTCGTCTGAGGACATCGCCCCAGGAGGCAAGGTCTCCAGGCTGCCACAGCCCATCTGAGGACCTAGGCCAGCAGCTGGAGAGCTGTTGACCATGGCTCACAATGGCTGCGGCATTTTTGTGCTTTATACAAAGGCTGCTCCCTTCTTGAAGCTGCCTTAAGGATACATGAGATCAAAACAACCACACATCAAGGTGACACATCGACAGTGCAAGTGACGCCTCCCGGGAAAGGCACCAGCTAAGGCCACCACCCACTGCGCCTGGCGCACATTGAGTCTCTGCAGAAGCTTCTCGGGCAGGAAGGAGACAGGCACCGAACACCAACCGTGGGCAAAGCCCTCCCTCCCTAACTGTCCATCTAAAAGGTCCCAGGTACCCACCCAGGCCCACACAACCAGAGGTGCTCGACCACCTGGCTCCGCTGCCTGCCAGGACACCTCCTCCTGCAGCCAGGATCACAGTGGAAGCAGTGCACCAGGGAAACCATAAACCTTGCTGCCTCCCGACACCACCTGTGATTAGCTCCTGGTCTCTGGCAGAGCCCTGCACCTTTCATTCTTTCCTATGAAATCACCAGTGCCATGCAAGTCTCAACGACGCTGCAGGACAGAGGCCTGCCCGCCACAGTCCCCACCTCCCAGCTGGGCCTCACCACTGTAGGGAGGCGGTAAGTTCCTCTACAGTGGAGAGCAGCCCACCATGTGCCCCACAGATCAAGAGTGTCCTGAGGGAGCCTAACACAGAGCCACCTCGCTCTGAAGAAGTGCTTCTGCAGCCAGCTGAACTCAGGCCCACACGAGCCTCTCCACCAGCCCCATAGACCCGATGAGTCCAGTGCTGGAGAGTAAAGCCCAAATCAACTTAACACTTCTGCAGCAAAAGGAATGGCCAGAGCCACAGCAGAGCCCTTTGACAAAGAAAGGAGGCTGGCCTGGTCCACATGAACCCACTGTAAGTCTCAGTGCCACCTGCCAGCCTGTACACACAGGGAAATACAGACCCGGAGGTGCCCGCAGGAGCCCCAGGCCTCTGAGGTGCCAGGGCCATCAGCCCCAGACACCCTGGCTCCGTCAGGCCCCTGGCTGCTGTAGGGACTGCTCAGCATCTCAAGCTAGTTTGGAGCCACCTCTGCAGGGCTGCCCCTGATCTGAGCAGAGGATCAGCCCACCACCTGGACATGCTGGAACCCAAATGCACATCCTCTCCAAAACCAGAGCTCTGCTGCTCTGTCCCAGGGGGCACAAAGCCTCAGCCACCTCTGGCCCTTTAAATCCACTTCCTCATGTTCCTCAAAATCAGAAGCCAACCTGAAATCAGCACCCTGTTTTTCTTTAAAAAAAGAAAAAAAAGGAAAAGAAAGAAAAAATTAAAACATCCAGTGTTTCCAGCCCATTTTTAACAAAATGAAAGTACCAGGTTGGAGGTGCCACTCGGGTAGAGCGCTTGCCTCGTCTGCACCGAAACAGGTGCTCAGTTAGCTACACAGGCCCACAGGTAAACGATTTTGCATACCTAACAAGCAGGATGAAGCACATAACTGACACACAGTGTAAAATGTACAACTCACATTCCAACATGGAAAGTACACACACATGTAGAGAT
This sequence comes from Dolichotis patagonum, assembly GCA_004027295.1. Classification (NCBI taxonomy): domain Eukaryota; kingdom Metazoa; phylum Chordata; class Mammalia; order Rodentia; family Caviidae; genus Dolichotis; species Dolichotis patagonum. The sequence goes on along the minus strand of PVJX010009679.1, from coordinate 32,010 downwards.
GTAAGAGGCACATACCTAAAGCGCCCTGGTCAGCTCTCAGTCACCCACACAGCAACATGGTGACCTGGGTTCCCTGTGCCTCTCCATGAACATCCACACTGCCTCCGGAAGAATGAGGGCCTATGTCCCAACACCACCCCACACCGGCCACCAAGAGGTGCCACAGAGGTCCAGTCGAAGCCCTCTGGACCCCGAAGTTCTCCCAGACCACAGGGCCAGGCAGGCCACACTTCCCTCTGTGCCCACGCAAACCGCTGGACCCTGGCCATGCCTTCCCACTGCACAGCTCTCGCTCTGCCTTCACCCGCCACCCGTGAACGAGGCAGGGGTGAGCACAGCTCGCTCTGAGCCCCTGCAGATGGCGTCCTGCATGGCCTCCCGCCCAGGCTGTGCCATGGCAGGACGGACCACAGGCCCAGGGGCTCCAGCCCCGCGCTGGATGTTCCCAGACTGTCACTCTGGGCTCACGCAGCTGCACTCTTTGTTTCACTTTATGCATAACACTCTGTCCAAGAGTGCACTCACCGTGCTCCTGCAGCTGCCTCTCTGCCATCTGGTCACTCCCACCCCCTGGGCAGACCCTACACCAGCCCCGTGCCAGACACTGTGCCCTGCCCCCAGGATAGAACTGCTGGAAACACCAGCAGGTCTGAACAGCAAGGCCATAAACTGGGCAAATCCAGAAAGTGGAGGACCAGCTTTGACAAGGTAATGGGTTATCTATCGGCTGGGGATGCAGCTCAGCAACAGAGCATTTCCAGCGCAAGTGAGTCTCCAGCGCTGAAAGGAAAAAGCTATTTTATAAAACTCTGAATTTTACCTCTTGCTCATTGTGCAGGCCTCCTCCAACAATAACTGCTCTGTATGGAGACTGCTCGACTGGGAACAGCACCGATACAAGCCACTCTTTGACCCAGAGTGACCGCCCAGTGTCACGTCCACACTGGCACTGAAGCCTGGAGAACTTTCGAATAACAGCCATGTTCTGTCAAACAGGCGCTCAGGGCACATTTCAAAGACTATGCAGCAGCAGTGTGTGAATCCCGGCACTCTGGGAGGGAGGCTGAGACTCTGGGATCCGGAGTTTGAGCCCGGTCAAGGTAACTTATGGACACCCTGTCTCAAAATAAAAACTTTCACAGGGCTAGAGGTGCAGCTCAAGGAAGGCTCTGGGTTCAACCCCCAGCACCGGCTCACTCCCCAGGACAATCCAGCAGTGAAAATGTTATCCCCAGGACGCACCCTAGTAGCAACCTTGACACCAGGACCACAAGGCTAGCTGTCCCCAAGCCACAGTAGGAGCCACGCCCTCTGCTCCTGAGTTCCTCAAGTGTCCACCTCCAGGAAAACAGCGGGGGGGGGGGAGACGGGATGGCGCACCCCTGGGGAGCCTACATCCTGCTGGGGACTGGACTTAGACTTTATATGCCAGGCCCAGGGTCCCCCGCAGGCCCAGCACAGCCTGCTGATGGACCCAGACTGCCGCGATGTGTCCGCGATCTGCCCACCTCAGAGCAAGGAGGGCTGAGGTGCAGGGGAGACTCCATCCGGCCCCCTCCATCCGCCCGCTTTCCACAGGAACGCCGAGCTGACCTTCCGGGACGACTCTGGCGCTGAGCGCGCTGACCCAGCCCCCGCCCCAGGGCCTCCAGCGCACTGCTCTTCGAGCACGGGGGGAGCCCTGCAGGGTCCCCAGGGTCCCCAGGATACGGCTATGGGCTGTGGGCGGGCCGCCCATTGCTCTCTCCGCACTGAGGCACACTCTCTGGAGTTGGGGGTGCTGCCCTATCTGTACGCGGGAATCTCCCCGCCGGGAATGAGTGGACACTCGGCAGGATGACGGGACACCGTCCTGGGAACTGCCCACCTAGGTTGAGGGATATCGCTGAGGTTGGGGTACACTTGCCCGCGATTGGGGCCGCCCGCAGACATCTGTGTCGCCACCCCCAGGTGGGCTTCGCGATCTCGGGGACAGACGGAAGTGCAACTTCTAAAGCAAACACGAAAGTCCGATGGCCGCAGCCCAGGAGCACCCGGAGCCGCCGCACTCACCGTGCACCCCGCGTCGCGTCGCGTTGCGTCCACCCGCTGTCCCGCGCCAGCACCCCCACCGACGGCGCGGCTCCGGCTCCGCCCAGTCGGGCGACGATCCCGCCCCTACGCCGTCATTGGCCGTTCTGGTCAGTGCCAGTCGTCTATTGGCTCGTGCACCTGCCCGCCTCTCACCAGCGCCCCGCCCCCGCGCCCGCGCATTCCTGCGAGGCCACGTGGCTCTTCGAGCCCCCCCAGCCCAACGCCCCGTCCGGCTGCGCACGCGTGGGAGGGGGCATCGCGGGCGGGGGCAGGAGTGGGGTGGGAATACATCCTGCCAAGCACCCCGAGGCGTCCGCCGCTGGCCTTTCGCCAGCTGAGCCTTTGGGATAGGAGGGGTCGCGCAGGACATCCGCCCTGCCTGAGCGTCCTGGATCCTCGCCCGCCCCGCGTGTCAGTCCCCTGCGTGTCTGTCCCCTGCGTGCGCTGCTCGGTCGTTTTTCATTCACCCTCACCCCGCCGAGCCCGGCGAGGAGCATTGCAGACCTCTCCCGGTCTGGGGCTGCATGCCCTGAGCGATGGACAGGGCTGCCGTGGGGCCCGGGCTCCCCGCTGAGACCATCCACGCGTGGGATCCGAGGCCCTGAAGTGGCCACACTGCGCAGACCTGCTGTGAAAACTCATGCAGATGCCCTGTCTTCGGGAGGAGTTGCGTTACCGCTTTAAAAAGAAAGCAGATTATCATACCTCCTACTTCTAGAAGGAACAGAGACCAAAACATTCTTAATGAAAGGTCCACTGAGGACTGCCAGATGCTCAGCTGGCCCAGGCGGTCAGCAAATGTGTCCAGAGTGCAGGTCCCCGTGCTTTATCTCAGCAGACAAGAAGTCGGTACTGTGGGAAAATCAGACCTGCCAGACCTGCCTCTGGAGCCCTGCACTCACTCAGGGAAGTACCAAGGGGAATCAAATAACGGGTGACTCTTTGGTGCTAACACTTGAACTCAGGACCTTGCACTTGCCAAGCAGACGCTATACCACTAAGCTATATCCCTGACCCCAGTCACAGGTGATCTTGCTTATTAGTAACATTTGTTAGTTTTGTAGCAATGGACAAGTTCTTTCTAAATACTGGTGGGACCTGTCTTATAGCACACTGAGAATACCTTAGCAGGAATGGATTGAAAAAGGTATCTCCTTATCAGCACCTGAGATTAGAAAACTTATTCCTGTTTTCTGTTCCCAGGGTTGTCTGAGTACCTTATCCAAGGCCTTCTGCATGGATGATGAACAGCTCTGGTCACCGAGCTGAGGTGGTCAGCAGCGCTAGTGCTGCCCATCTGATCCTACGTCTTCTGACCAAGGAGACCAGAGGTCAGAAGGAAGGGCACGGCGTATGGAATGAGCCCCAGGGCTCAGGGCCAGGAGCCACATGTTGTGCAGGGCTGGGGCAGATTGGCTCTCGGGGTGCATTCCGGGCATCTGCCCTGGGGCTCTGCAGACAGATACCCCTTTGCCATCCCTGAGATAGGAAAGTTGGGATTTTCCATTATGATTCTGTCTGCAGCCTATAGGCTATCAGGAAACTAAGTTTCGTTATCAAATATTTCGGGATTTTCCACTTTTGTTTTCATAACAAATTTAGTTCACTGTGGCCTAAGAATATGCTTTACATGATTTCCAGTCTTTTAAAATCCATCAAACTCGCTTGTCTGTTTTGGCAATCTGTTTCCAAATTCACTGACTACAGAGGTCATGGGCATCACTGACCATTTTCTGTGCTGGCTTAGAAGACACTGTGTTTACAACCTCCCGCTGTCCTTGCTTGCCAGCATCTGTGACATCTGATCAAGCCGAAAAGCAAGAGAAACAACTCGGGAGAACCAAGAGGTAGAAACAGGTTATTCACAATTCACAGAAAGCCAAAGTCATCTACAAATTAATTATTAGAATTAAAAACGGAATTCAGGAGTTTGAGATGGGTCATAGACAGAACTGTCAAAAGTAAACAAAATTCCTGAAAGAAAATATAAAGGAAGATCGTATTAATTTTCAGACAGACCACAAAACACATGGACAGTTGGAGGTGATTTCCTGTCCTTCATGGAAATGTGGAATCTCCACAAGCAGCAAGGTCGTAGGGAGCGGGAATCGGTCCTTCACACTGTGGCGGAGCCTAGGCCGGTGCAGCCTCTCAGGCAGGCACTGGGCAACGCCCGAGAGCCTTTCTCAGCAGTCACCACTCGGAGGAGGGGCAGGACTTCCTGGAGGATGCGGCAAGACCTCCTCACTGGTAACAGTTCCAGCAGTCAGGCCGGCTCATCACAGGTGAAGGCAGCTCAGGATCACACTGTGAGCCATGACAGTGGGTCCTCCAGATGCCTGCTTGCAGAGGGCGGATGGCAGCATGTGTGTGGCAGATGAAATCCCAGGATGAGCCACACTGACGTCTGACCATGGGAACTGAACAGGGTTTGCTTTGGGGGAATGACTGAGAAACAGTGAGTGAGAGCCCGAGAGGGTGATGAGAATGACGTGGGATGCAAACTCGGTGGAAAACAGATGAGCTCCCCTTGTGGACTTCCCAAGCTGAACAGAAGAGCAAGGTACTTTACCAGGCAGGTGGTATTGCCGGGCTCTGAACGTGTCTCCTAACATGTGTAGGTTGAATCTTAATAGTCCGAGTGTTATCCAGGCTCCCGAGGCTGGGACAGATTCCTGACATCAGAGCTTCAAGAGGGAGAACTTACTTGGCTTACGGATTAAGGGGCTCTGTTTCATGGTTAGGCGGCTTCACAGCAGAAACAATGTACATGAGCATGTGGTAGGAGGCAGCTGCGCACCCAGCCCAGGGCAGCCAGAAGTGGAGAGGTGTGAGATAGGAGGAGCCAGGGAAAAGAACTGATCAGTACAGAAGCCCACGATCAGCAGGTGCCCCAGCTCTGGGCACATGAGACTTTGGGGATACATTTTTATCTAAACCATAACAGCAGGTGCAATGGTTATTAGGAGGAGACGTCAGCTGGGTGTGATGGTGCACAACTGTAATCCAAGCACTCCAGGAGGCTAAGGCCAGAGGATGGCAAATTTGAGTCCAACCTGGGCAACTTAGCAAGACCCTGTCTCAAAATATAAAGATGACTGGGGAGGTAGCTGAGTGAAAAGGTCTTGGGTTCACTCCTTAGTGCCACAAAATAGAGGCAGTGCGTTGAGGGTGCTCCCCTCATGAGGGACCCCTCCTCAGGAGCAGGATTCACACCCCACACTCAGAAGCCCCAACCTTCTTGGCCTTTGGCCTTCTGTCTCTCCTGCCAAAGACACAGCCCTCAAGGTGCCTCCTGGAGGCAGAGGGACCTCCCGGGACACAGCCTCCAGGGCTTCCCAGACTATGGGAAGCCAGAGCCCATTTTGGCCCCATGTGAGGAGAAGACAGAGACAGCTAAATATCAATGAACAAAGGTTTCTATGTAGGGCTGACAGCATTTTAGGCACAATGCTTTTCTAATTGCGTGTAAAATACCCCTTCATCGCTATAAGCTGAGCATGAGCTCTGTGCATGGTGGAGAGGTGACTGAGTTCCAGTCAAGGTGATCAGAAGGCAGACAGAGCACAGGGCCACCCTCTGGCTCTGGGTCCCCTCCCAGGCACGGCCCCAGGGAGGGACTGGCCTGTCCAGTGCCTGGGTGCATTCCGAGCCTGTGCCCAACCCTGTTTCGCAGCTGGTGCCCGGGACGGAAGGTGTGCAGCACTGGCAGCAGGCCATCCAGGGAGGGAATGGGTTGCAATGGAGCTAGGAGAGCGCAAGGCTGCAGATGCTCAGCCTCCCCTCTCCCAAGGCTTCACATGCAATGTAACGAATGAAGCAGTGGCAATGGTGTCAGCTGGGTAGCAGCACCCAGGCGGGCAGGTTCACTGGTGGGGGAGGGACGCTCAGACCTCAGAGCTCACCAGCTGCCCTCGACAGTGATGCCCTTCTGTCGGTGCCCCTGGCTAGAGCTGTTGGACAGAGGAATCGTGAGCAGCCCTTCCATCACACCAAGCCAGGCCCTGAGGGACAGGCAAGGCAGAAGGTGACCATGCCACATCCAGGCCACACCCTCATAGCTCTGGAGTTGGAGAGTGACCAGCAGCTTCCCCTGCAGGCGATGTCCTGGGGACACTCACAAGCAGTCTGGGAAGTGGGTGTCCTGGTGAGGCCACAGGTCCCTGGGATGCCCAGTGTGGCGTCCCCACCCCACCTGCCCCTTCCCCTTCCCCTGCTGACAACCACACAGCCAAACCCACTGCCTCCCTCCTGGGCCCTCGGCACAGGTAGGGAAGTTCTGTGGGTGCAGTGAGAGTGTGGCCGAAGGGGCAGGAGCGACCTCCCAGCTCTCTCAGGCTGAGCACCTCCTCCACATCCAGCCGGGCCCGCTGGTCCCAGGGACTGGCTTGGCACAGGCACCCAGCCTCCCCCTTGCCTGGCAGCAGCCCAGACTAGCACACCTAGCTCCACAGAGGCCTCCTGGAGGAGCTCTGGCCTCCCCCAGCTCCCATACTCATGTCAGCCACAGCCCCCAACCACGTCTGGGGACTCTGGTCCCCAACATTGTCCCCTAGGACCCTTTGATGGGCAGAGTCCAAAGAGAACAGTGGGACAGGTAAAAGCATAAGGGAGGGGTGGCCTGGGCCCCTGCAGAGACAAGGCTGGGCTTCCTGCTGGTCTCTGAAGGACCTGTAATCCGGTGAGAGAAGGACGCGCTGTCCAGGAGGAACAGCGAAGGGTTTCCAGAGCTCTGGCACCAGCTGCACCTGTTTGCCACCGTGGGGGGCAGTGAAGGGCAGGACGCTGGAGGAAAGCAGCTCTGGACAGCTGGGCACACCTGCGGGCATAGGGGAGGGAGGGCTTCCCCCCAGGGTGCTGGCCAGGGCCAAGGCTTCACCCCCGTGGTCACTCCTGTCCACTCAGCCACTGCCTCAGGCCCAGCTGCCAAGGTGGGTGACTGGAGCAGGACAGAGGTCAGCGAGGGAGGGGACGCTGCCCTGATGGCTCTGGGGTGGGAGCAGGGCCAACAGAGCCTGAGCCTCCTCAAGAACAGGCTTGCCCCACACCCTGCTGCCTGCCCTGCTGTCTTCCCAGTATCCAGCTCTCTGAGTGCCCAGTGACGTCCTAGGCATAATGCTCAGTGGGCACCAGACCATCTCAGGCCGCCCTATAGGGAGAGCAGCGCTCAGCCACTCAGGTGGCCTGAGGTCATTGGTGCTGGGTGGATAGGGAAGGGAATGGGACAAGCACCTGGGTCAGCCCCTCATGCGGCACCCTAACCAATCCCATCCCACAGCAAGGGTCAGGATGAGTAGGGTGTTCTGGCCATGGGTACCCAAGGTCACCAGAATTGCATCTTGGTTCATGACACCCAAAAATCCAGCCTCTGAACCTCTCAGATGCACCACAATGTCTAGAGAGAGATCTCAGGGTGCTGGGTGCCCCACACTCACCCAGGGCATCCCCAGGACTAGCATCCCCTCTGGTGGACACTGAGCCCACACCCCAGGGCCTCCCCTGGCCGAGCATCCCCCGCTGTGGGTACTGACCCCATGCCCCAGGGCCTCCCCAGGCTGAGTTTTGCCTCATCAGGGAGGCTAGGGTAACCCTAAACAATCACTGTAACTCACTGTGAGATTTAGCATGTGTCTTTATTTTAGGCAAAAATAGTCACAATAAAAATAATAAATTTTGGAGTCAGCACCATTTGTGGACTACAGAGAAAGAGAACAAAAATCAATAAGCAGCAGCCTTCCCTGCACATTGACACCACACATGGGTCACTAGGGGGTCAGTCAGACCCCAGCCTTTTCTCGTGAGTCAGTACCATTGGTGGACTGTGGGGAAAGAGAATAGAAACCACCAAGAAGCAAACCCTCCCTGCGAGGGCGGCTGAGAGGACAGCCTGACACCATCTCCTTCTGGTGCATGGGCTGGGAAACGAGAGAAGCCAACCCTCCCTACCCATAAGCAGCCAGCTGATCTGGAGAAACACCGGCTGCAGTGATGGCTATTGAGGTAAAATACAATTTAATGCATGCAGTGTTTAGGGTTCACTGACTCTGCAGGCCTAAAGCCAATGGTGTGATCATCTATTCAGAGGATAACAGTACGCAATGTAGCATCTACAGGAGATCTCCTTCTGAAGAGGTGGCCATTGTTAATTCCCTATGGTCTTGTTCTGAAGTCCTACATCATTTTCATTGTTGGGTTGGGTTTTATTCTGTTTTGTTTTGTTTGATTTTATTATATCTGATGACATGGGCAGCTATTTCAAAGATAACAAGATACATTATTGTAGCCATTTTGGATTTACTACTGTCTTGTTTTGAAGTCCTTTATTGCATTCATTGTTTTGTTTTTATTGGTTCTATTCTGTTCTGTTTTATTTGACTTTCCTATGTCTGATGGTATGGGCAGTTATTTTGAAGACCACAAGAGGTATTACGGTAACCATTGTTGATTTCCTATTATCTTGTTTTGAAGTCTTATATCACTTTCACTGTTTTGTTTTGATTGGCTTTATTCTTTTTTATTTTGCTTGGTTTTATTGTCTTTAAAATAAAAATTACATAATAATAATATCATCAGCCTATTTGAAGAACTATTAACAATTTCTGATTGTCATAATCATTTTACCATATACATATTTCAGAACATACTGCTGCATACCTCAAATGGATAGAGCTTTGTTAGTCTATGTGATTAAAATATTTTAAAAATTTTAAAAGAACAAAAAATAGGAAAAACATTTTCTTTCAAGAAAACCATATAATGTACATTGTCCTTAATGGTTTAGTTGTTTTAAAATGTTCACATTTTACTGACACCCAGGGTAATCCATAAACCACAAATCTAGTACACTGTCACAGCCAGCAGCATGGGACCAGAGCACAAAGGCCAGCGTCCAGAGCCCTGGGCCCGACTGTGGCCCAGCCCATGGGAAACTGGCTTGGTTTGCTGTGCAGGAGCCTGAAACCTCCCCTCGGGTTCCCAGTGAGAAAGTCCCGAGCAGCGGGACCCGTCCATCCACAGCTCGTCCCATCACTTCCTCTCCTGCCACCTGGAGAGGCTCCTGGGGACCAGACTTTATCAGATATTGGGGTGACAACCACTGTGTAATTGACTAACTAACCCATCCCAGATTTCATCCGTAACAGGAACAGGAAATGCTGTAGTTGAGATATCAACTTTAGGAACAAAATCAAGCAGAAACCCCGACAGGGGCTTAGAGGACAGCATCTCATGTCCACTTCCTCCTGAAACCCGGCCCCAGGGTACATGCTGGGAAGTGGAGCAAGGGGTGCCAGGTGGAGGGCTACGGTGAAGTCTATAGGGACAGACCTGTAGCAGGGCGGCTGCACCCTGGAGAGTGTTCTAGAAGGCAGCGGACTGCTGCAGCACACTGTGGCCCAGCTCCTCTGTCCCCAGGGGCACCTAGACACAGGCTGGTGAGGAACAGCAGGTGCAGAGTGGATGATGACCATAATCATGCCCACACCTGGGCTCTGGGGCTTCTTCCCAGTGGTGCACACATGTGCACAAGCAACTCTCACCTCTATCCCAGGCAAGGGAAACGTACGGCCTTTGAGTGCACTGCTGGCCTTAGGGACCTGTGCTGTCCCTGCTCCACGGCACATTAAACCTGCAGTTCATCTACACTGAGGCATCTGCCTGCACCTCCACCTGGCTTCTGAGCCCTGGGGAATAGAGCCACCCCAGGGGCAGAGCTGGAGCCACCTGTGGTGCCTGCGACTTGGAGCTGGCTGGGCACGCTGGAGGGGGGCGGGTGCATCAAAGGGTGAGGAGATGCAGCTCACCCGGAATGACAGGCCCAGACTCAGGGCTAATTACCGGTATGGTCTTGGTGAGTGGGCAGAACTGGTCTCATACCTCAGTCCCATCCACCATCGCAGGGGCCTTTACAGGAGCAGCAGACGGTGCCTGGCTGGGACACTCCAAAACCAGCGTGCAGCGCCAAGGTGTAGCTCAATGGGCGAGCACTGGCCTCCACACAGGATGCCCTGGGTGTGATCTCTAGCACTGCTTAATTAAAAATTAGACATCCAGTGCCCATGCCAGTGGTCTGGTCTGTAACCTTGGGAAAGGGCAGGTGCTGAGGGCCCAGTGTGGGGACAGACATGCCACCATGGGCCACTGAGCAACCAGACAGTGCAAGTGGGAGGCTCCAGGTCAGCAGAGGGCCTCACTCCACTCTGCATCACACAAGGCCAGTTGTTGGGAGGTGGGAGGCGGTAGCATCTGCCTTACACATTAGGTTAGGTATAGCAGGGTCCCAAGGCCTGGGCTGCACACTGGTACCAGTCCTTGGCCTGTTGGGAAGTGGGCCACACAGCAGTAGGGTGGAGGAGACCAAGCAAAGCTCCATCTCTGTCCACAGCCGCTCCTGCTCCCCACGGCCAGTGCCATTACCTGATTCAGTTATCGGTGGAGCACAAGCCCTACTGTGAACTGCACACCGAGGCACCCCGGCTGCCCGCTCCTTAGGAGAATTCGATGCCTGAGGTCCAAGTGGAGTTGAGGCAGTGATGGAGATCAGCTCTAGTACAGAAAAATCAGCCCAGAGGTCTGGGAGCAGAGTCCACGATAAACTAATCAATTCGAGACTCATAAAAAATCCTGTCAGTGGGTGCAGATGAAGACCATCTGGTGGCCAGATTGGTGTGGCAGGTGAGTGGTGCACTTGGTTCTACAGCTTCACCTGTGGCAGCTTCACACTGACACAGGGTTCACAGCACATGTCCATGGCACAGAATGGGCCCCAAGTCCTGCTTACAGCTGTGCTTTAAGAACTCAAAGTGCCACTTCAATAATTGCGATGCGCTGGAATCATCCTGAAACCAACCCCATCCCAGCCTGTAGGTAAACTGCCTTCCAGAAAACTAGTCCCTGATGCCTAAAAGGCTGGGAACTGCTGGCACAGGCTGTCAAAGAGGAGTGTAGGCCCTGCGAGGGGCATGGTAGGGTACCGGGGTAGACACGCTGGGGCAGGCTGCGGAGGTGCACCCCAAGTGTGGACACACACCTGCTTGACCCTTGGGGTACACAGATGATTGCAGGGTGTGTGGAAAGGCAGTGTGGGGACACATGGTGTTCCAGGATGCAGGCAGGGGGCCTTCCTGGACACTCCTGTGGCCCCCACACCGTTCCTGGTTAGCCAAGCCCCCAACAGAATTCTCACATTTCCCAGTCCTTCACGGACCCTGGTGTCTGACAAGCTGTGAGCGTTACCTGGGTTTTCTGCAGGAGACACGAGAACCATGACTCCATGTGCTCTGGCCCTTCCTGGGCGCCAGTGGTCAGGTATATCTCCTTCACAGTCCAACCCTCAACTCATGGCTGTGGATCCCTGCGGGGGAGCCCCCAGCACCCGCATGCCCATCTCCACTCACACCCCTGTGTCCCAGCCTGCCCCCCCACAGCAGCTCCCTGCATGGCTGGCACTACCTCCTGCCCGAGGAGAGCCAAGCCCGGCACTGCGGAGCTTGTGAACCTATGGGAGACCAGGGTGTGCAAAGTGAATCACGTCCAGGAATTACACTCGCATTTTTATAAACTGCTGGAGATTTTGGTGTTGTTCTATTGCCTATCATTTTACATTTCTAAGTGTGAGTAAAATCCTGGTAAATGATCAGAAAGCTGCTGCATATATTTTATTTGCCCTTACTTCATCTTTTGAGAGGGCACACCACATGGGAGGAAGCTGCAGAGATACCCGTGGCCCCTGCCCCACCACAATGCCCCAAGCGGTGTCTGTCAGCCCGTGAACCCACGGTGACCCAGCACTGGCACCACGGGTCAGCTTACACGAGGGCTTGCTTGGTGGTGTGTTTTCCATGGGTCTGAACAGTGCACCCACCATGCATTATTTCTAAAAACTATGGTTGTGGTCAAGTACGCATAGGCTTGTCACGTGACCACTTTTTGGGGCGCAGTTCAGCAGCACCATGCACACTGCTGTGCTGTCACCTCCACCCGAACTGAGACTGCGCCCAACCCTAGGACCTAGTGGAATCTTCCCTGTACGTGGCCTCAGATGACATCGCAGGATGAGCTCCACCCACACCAGTGCCATGTCAGATGCACCTCCTTCCTCCCTGCATGCACAGCCCATTTCCTGGTCAACTGCCAAGGGGCACCTGGGGGTGTCCACTCCCAGGCCGTGGCAAGTAATGCCCTGAGTGGCTTTCAGACCTTTCTGCAGTTGGCCTCACACTGCATGGTCCACACTCACAGAATTAACCAAACACAAACTGGGAACATTTGTTTAAAGAAAAGAAACCAAAAAAACAAAACCCAGAGTGTCTGTGCTGAACCTGTACAGAACTGTTTCCTCGCGGTCACTCTGCAGACGGCAGTGTCACTGCTCACAGGACATCCCCATGGCACCCAGAGGCACCTACTGTGCACAGAGGATGTGTGGAGGTGCTGTGCAAACCTTTACACCACCACATCTCGGTGAGCTGGGCTTTGAGGCCGTACTGTGCCGCTCAGCCGTCACGAAGCAGCACAGGCCAGGGCTTCACTGCCCTAGTTCTGGGGCTGCAAGTCCGAGCCAGGTGCTGCCGGCCCAAGCCAGATGAGGGCCCCTCCTGGGGTACCTGCTCCAGGAGGGAGCCCAGCTGACTCCTCTCCTAATGAGAGCTGGTTCATGGCTGTCACAGAGGGCCCCCAAGTGCCAGGGTGCTGCTTGGGCTGCTCCACGCCCACTGCCACCCTGCTGCACCCACTGTGACTGCGCGGACCCCGGAGCTGTCCAGTGAGGGTGGTGCTCCGAGATTAAGGTCCTTGGGGCACGAGCCCATTGCCAGCCCCCTACCCCCAAACACCAGAATGCCACCAACAAAGAGGAACACAGGGTCAGAAAAGGAATCGCTGGGCTGCTGCCCTGGTACAAGCCAACTCGTATGAGCTGGTACCTCGGGCCTTCAGGTGACAAGTAACGAGCAGGGTGCTGGCCGAGGGGCCAGAGCAGCCCACAGACCAGAGACCCCGCTGCTACCCTGAATACTGCTTGTGAGACCGGCTCCATGCTGGGCCAAGGGAGGAGTGGTGTGGAGGGAAATGTCCAAGTTGGCGGGTACACTGTAGACAGACAACAGCAGTGCCACCCAGGCTGTCTCAAGAGACCAGGCAAAGGGAGGGGAAGTGCAGTGGGAGAGAAGGAAGGAGAGGGAGGGATGGAGGGCCAACAAACGGCTTTAACAAATGTAACAAAACGTTAAAAATTGATAAATCTGGGTCAAGAGTACATGAGAGGTTACCTGGTTTTTGTTTCTACCTCAACTGAACTGGTTAGTTTAAATCAGGGGTGATGGTGCATGCCTATAATCCTGGCCATTTAGGAGGCTGAGGCAGGAGGATAAGTTCAAGGCCACTCTGGGCTCCACTCTGTCTCAAAAAGAAAAATAAGATAATTTCAAAATAAAAAGATACAAGTGTAACAGAACAAATCTGTCAAACAATGAAGCTCTTTGGGTCTTGGCTCCTAAGGTGATCCTGGCCTCAGTGGCCTGTGGGGAGGTGTCCAGTCCACCTTGGGGACATGAGTGCCCAACACTGTTTACCCACGCTGACCGCCACGGTCACGAGCAAGGATACACATTGGGGTGCAGCTTCTACCCGGCCAGCATGCAGCCCCCAGGGCATGATGCAGCTCCTTTGCTCAGGATGCCAGGGCCCTATCCTTGCCCCTTCGTCCTGGGTCTGCTGCCACCCCATGCTGCCAAGGGCAGGTGCCTGCATTTCAGGCAAACAGGAAGTAGGAAGCAGAAGACGCTGCTCTCCAGGATGGCTGTCTGTCCCAGAAGGCGCCCTCCCTGCACTCCCGAGGCTGGGTGCCAGCACAGGATGTGAAGCAGGGACTGCAGGCGGTCAGGAAGCTATAGTGAGCAAACTGACCAGGGCTGTGGTGGCCGAGCCCAGCCACTGTCCCTGGCACTGGCTCTAAATCAAAATGCAAAATTCATTCTCAGTGACTGAGATATCTAGGGCCCCCAGGCTTGGTGTGCACACTCAACATACAGGCAGGGAGTGACCTGGGCAGACCTTCCTGCATTTGTCCTGCACGGAAACAGTCTCTGGGGTGGCCCAAGTATGCTGAGAAATTTCTTGTTGCAGAAGTTGTGGCTGAAATGTGCTGTGTTCCAACTGGGATTTTGCATGTGACATATTATTTTTTGAAATAACACAGCAATTACTGGAAAAGTTTCAGGGGCTTGTAAGTTTTCTGTACAAACCTTTGGCAGGGACTTTTCAGACTGAAAAACTTGACATTTAATAACTTTGAGTACTAGCTGAAGATTTTAATTTTGGCTTAATTTTTGGAATCTTTTGTCTTGTCTGGAACTGCTGGTGTGGAACAGTGAGATAACAGGAAACTCAGGGCTCTGGCAGACTGGGTATCATAACAAGGCTGCCAAATCTAAAACAGTGCAATGAAAAAAGAAAAACACACATAGTGAGAACAGAAATGCACTCACGTCACGGGAAACAGCTGCAGAGCTGGCGCTGTCTGTGCATCTGGGTCCTGGTCCTGGGATGGGCTGGATGGAGGGGTGGGTTCCCCGCTCTGGACTCTGGCTGGCTCAGGACACACAAGGGGGCTGCACCCTGGGACTCAACTCGGGATGCGTGGGGTAGAGTCATCAGAAATCACAAAACAGAAATTTCTGGATTTTTCACATCACTGTTTTTAACATGACTGGACAAGTATATGTGTTACTAAGACTGTCACACAGTGCATGTCAGTTACTAAAAAAAGGAGACTTTTTTGAGAGAGAAACACTGAATTAATAAGCTCTCAGAGTGGAGCAAAATGGAAATGTTGACATGGACATGAACGGAAACAAGGCACCCTAGCGAAGAACACTGGTTCCGATTTCGTTGACTTTCTGAGAGCCACGCTGCTGGGGTCGGGAGCAGTACTAAGCAGGCCCAGGGCTCAGCACCAGCCTCTCCCCACACCCTCTGTGCAGGCCCTTGGTCACAGGGAGCCCATGCACATGTCCCACACATAGGGAGCAGGGCCTAGGTAGCCTGGTGCCCCGTCGCAGGGGCAGCTTCCTGTCCCAGCCTGAGCTCGGCATCCCTGCCTGGCCTCCTGGACCACTGAGGCACTGAGATAGTGGCCCTGAGACAGTAGCCAAGGAAGCAGCGTGGCCTCGCCCTTCCTGCAGGGCTGGGTACCAACTCTGGGTCTCCTGTGAGGCAACCCAAGGCCATCATGGTCCACGTGTCCACTAGCTCTCTCAACAAGTGCCAAGCAAGTCCAGGACCAAGGCCAACACCAGCCCTGCCTGTAAGCTCATGTGATGACTAGAGCAGGTTGTGCCCACGTCTGTGCTGCGGTCTGCAGTGCCCTCCAGAGGTCCCGCTGCCAGCAACTGCTGAGAGAGGGCCAGATGTTAGAAGAGGCTGCAGAAAGCCGCTCAGGCCTCTGCCACCCTCCTGCTCCTTCCACCTAGTGAGGACACAGCCTCTCTCCGACTGGATGATGCGGCCACGCAAGCCACCGCCGTGCTCCCCAACACGCAGACCTGCTGGCCCCAACCTTGCATCTCAGCCTCGCTGGGTGCAGCTAGACTCTGTGCTTCCTCAGGGAGCAGACTCGGGGGCGGCCCCGGCAGCTCTGGGCCAGGACCTTCAGGCCCATCTGTCCCAGGCCACCTCACCTGCGCAGCGTGTGCTTAGCCAGTTGCCAGGTGAGGCTGAGCGGTGCGGGCATCCCTGAGCCTCGACTGGAGCGCCCCCAGCGCACCAGTGCCCACCACTCAGAGCTGTCAGCAGAGGCTCGAACTCCTGTTCTTGTTGCCAGCCTCTCGGTGAAAGAAAACAGCAACCACTGTGTGAGCTGCACAGGGGCGGGGTGGCTGGCCATGGGCCGGGCCAGCACCCCCACCCAGAGAAACACACTGCGCCCCCCTGTTCTGGTCACTGGGCCTTCTAGGCTGGGTCTGTAAAAACCATGGATACAGTGAAATATTTCCCTACCGAGGCAACGCACCACAGCCAAGCCAGACAGTCCACGTGCCTGCTACAGGGCATTTCCCACCTGGATTCCCATCATCCTGGGAGTTGAGGCCTGGTTTGCCAGATCTTCCAGAATCCCTCGGTACCACTAACTCTACCTCTGACCAAGAAACATGTGTGTGCAGCCCTCCTGCCATCAAGCATGCAGTGACAGGCCATGGAGACTCTGGGAGGCATCGTCAGGCCCAGGGGTGACACGGTCTCTCAGACACGGTCTCCACACCCCTCCTGAGAGGTGGCGGAGGAAGTGTGGGATGGCGCTCCTGCCTCTGCGTGCTGACAAGGTCCCTTAGGAAACAGGATGCGCAGCAAGTGCTCTGAGGAGCCCTCTGGCCTGCGCGGTGCAGCTCGTGAGTGAATTCTGACCCCACGAAGACTGGCAGACACTATTTGTACCTCCAAACTAAACAACATCCCCAGGACTCAAGCGGTAAGGGAAGCTGACTTTGGCAGACAGCACCGACACCCACCTGGTTCAGTAAACATCGGTCACTTTATTAGACACCCAGGCAGTCGAAAGCCTCCAGCTACTGCTGGCTCCCAAGGAAAAGGCACTACAGAGCAGCCACGGGGCAGCTGGGGTTAACGCTCTCAGCCGGGAACAATTTAAATAACTTCTTGCTTGAGATAAACAAGCACTGCATGTCTCGAACTGAACACAATCAGTAAAGTGAAAGTTAGTGTTGGTCATCAAATGGGCATAAGGAGCCACATGACACGTGATTTTCAGAGGCAATAGACATGCTTCCTGCGAACACTTCTTCAAAGGCGCTCTTGAGGAAAAGGTCTCAATGGTAGCTGTGCCTGCCTGGTGATCGGCATGTGGGCTGCCACGACACTGCCTGGTCAGCATGTTAACCCGGCCAGGGCACAGCACAAGGGAACAGCGTGGGGGGGGACGGGGGCTCAGGCAACTGTTTAGGGCCTGGCACTGAGGTCTCTGGGCACAGGGCCACCCCGAGCTGGTGCTTGCAGGGAAACAGCCCTCACCACCCAGCTTGGAGGTCAGCAGGCAATCACCACGCAGGGAGTCAGGTTCCACCCCGGGGTCTGCGGCACCGCCACCCACATCCAGACAAGTGTGAAGTCTGGTTGCTGGACACATTATTTTGTCAACAAGAAAGACAATTTCAATTTAAAACATTCTCATTTTAAAATAGGTCTTCTGATGCACACTGTGTCAGGGGTGAACTCCAGGCCTGCCTGCTGAGGGCTGGGATCCCACAAAGGTGCCTTGACGCCACCTGACACTAGATGGCACTGCAGCAACCGGTTCTAAAACCACACCAGGGAGATTTTGTTTTTGTTTTTCTTTTTGTGTTTGGTACTGGGAATCGAACGCAGGACCCTGCACTTGCCAGGCAGGCTCTTGTGCCAGTGGGCTACATCCCCTGCTCCAGGAGATTTTAACAAGGGCTAACAAATTACATCCCAATTCCTTCCAACACAAAATAAAATGACTTGTGAATAAGACCCAGGGTGCGTGACTAGGAAGGGTGGTGGCAGGTGTCTCTACCCACCTCTGCAGCCTGCATACCTGCTGGATCCCCTTCCTGGAGGCCAAACCCAGCCCATGATGGCCAGGCCCACAGGAACGAGCCAGGGCAGACAGGCGAGCATGGTGATGAGGACCTCTGAAGCGAGGTCAAGATCTCAATTAACGCTCTGGCCACTGCCCACTCACATCAAGGAAGAGAACGTGCCCGCCTGGACCAGCACCAGACAGACGCGCACGGCCTTGCTCTTTCCGGAGTCCGGAGGAACCCACTTGCCCTGGTCAGCGGCGCCACCGCCTGCCTGGTCATGGCCACTACGGCCTCTTCTTCTGCAGCACCTGCCCACTGGTCCTGTCTGCATGGCTGTTCTTGGTTTCCGGCTGTGCGAAGTTCCAGTCGACTGGAGTGAGGAGCTGCTGGGTCTTCTTGTGGGTCCAGTACGGATTCAAAAGCAGCGTGAGCAGGGCCAGCCCGACGAGGAACAGGGTGAAGTGAGGCAGGTACAGGCTGCTGACCAGCCGGTCCCAGTGCCAGAAGCACACCCACCACATGTGGTAGGTGAGGACCATGCGGCAGTGGAACATGTGGATCATCAGCCACTGGTTGGCTTTCCAGAGCAGCGTCTCAGACCAGCCGGCCTGCAGAGAGAGCAGAGGCAGACGTCAGCCTGGGAGGCCCCACCACCCCTCCCCACCTTGGGTCATGGACTGCCAGCACACACTCTGCCCAGGGTCGTCCCACCGGCGGGCCCAGTCTCTCACAGGCCCCGGCCACTGCGGGGCCACCGCCGGCAGGTCGCCTGTCCCCTTGCTCTCCTTGACTTCTGCTCCCGGAAGTAGAATTCCGCCCCTCCCTCGTCTCTAATGTGCACACAGTACCTATGCTGTTTATCCAGCACCACTGTAAGACACAGGCCCGGGAGCAGGATCTCCCAGAGAGAGTTTAGGACGAAAGTTTACTACTTCGCCACAGCAGCTCTTGGACACAGGCCTGCCTGAAGTCCTGCCACAGGTCACAGAAACACTTCAGCTGCCCCCCCTAAAACTGCACAGGGCAGTGATGCATCAGACCCCGGTGACAGGGCAGGGCCGACGGCACTTCCCAGACCAGCCTGCCCTCTCCATCGCCTCCAATCACCACCTGAGCTGTATGACAAACAGCTAAGTTAGAAACTAACAGGGTCCTCAGAGGAGGCAATGCACAAGATAAGACATGGAAACTGGCTGGAAACCACCGGAAGACAACCAGTGGCCTCTGTGGCCTCCCCTGAGACAGCAGCTTGCGATCACATTGGCAGCAGTACCAGCTGGTCCAGGAGCCCAGAGAAGGCGTCCAATGCACAGACTGGAGACCAGAACACCTGGCCTGGCCACCTATTCCTGCCCAAAATGGCTCTGCCTTTCCACGTTAGGAGTTACAGACAAGCCATATGACTTCAAGTTGTGTCTCCCTCCGTCTAGTCAGTACTAGCCGAGCTACTGTACCTCAACCTCACAGGCTGGCCTCATCTGGCCAGAGTGGTCTGAGGCGTCACTACGCTCATGCACAAAACCCCTAGACAAACAGCATTGGTGGCCACGCAGTTTTGGGCCCCTCCTGTCACTCAGGAGCTTTTTCTCAACAAACCTTTCCTATTTGTCACCTCCTCTGTCCTCCTCTCTATTCTTCAGTTACCAAAAGATACAAACTCAGCACACCTGACAAGCTGGGAGTCACGTGTCTGTGACTAGGACGCTGCCCTGCACACAGTGGAAACTCAGCTCCTGGACACAGCAGGCCCTGAGACCAGGCAAGGCTGGGTGCGGGCTGCTCTGTGGTGGGCAAGGCAACCTGGGGACTCAGGCAGAGAGGACAAGGAGCCACTTCTGCCACCATGCAGTCAAGAGAGACAAGCTCTCAAGTGTCCAGAGACAAGCACACTCTGCTTTGACAAAACCCCAAACCACAGCCAGCGCTGGAGGGAGGCCTTAGAAATGAACAGGGTCAGGCCAGGAAAGACAGGCACTCACTCGTGTTAAATGTCATGAATTTGCACCAATGACTTCATGGTCTTCCTCGTAAAATCAGACACACCAGGCTCTTCCCTTGTGATAACGAGGCCATCAGCACCTCAAGGAAGCAGAATCAGCAGCAGGTGGGGTGTGCACAACAGCCACTCTGTTGGGACCAGCCTGGGGCAGACACCTATGCCAGCTGCAGCATCAGCAGGCCCTTTCTGTGGGTGTTCTCAGCCTGTCCTCAGAGTGGTGTCCTGGTGTCACGGCACATGCGCACACTAGGGACAGGTGTCCTGTTCCTGACTCCGTCTGGACGCTGGGCATCGTGTGCCTGTGGAGCAAGGACAACTATGGCCTTGGCATCTGCTCCCCATACACAGCCTCACTTGAGTGCTACCCGAGTGCCACCCAGGGAGGCTGGTGATCTGTGTCATACCACGGGAGTGGGCAGCATCTGGCTGGGGTCAGCTGACCCCAGGACGCACACGAAGAGTCCCTTCTTTGTGTAGCACAGGCAGTGTGCTCTGGTCTGCAGCCCCACAATAGTGACCCTGGACTGGGAGGCTGGGACAGCTGATGCATGAGGGCAGCACAGCTCTGTGTTGTATTCTGCTCTGCAGACAAAGAGAGCACATGGGCCACACCAGGCCACCGCCATGAGTCCACAGGGCTCACAGTGGGAGTGGCTCCAGAGAAATACCCACTGCACCAGCAGCCTGGCTCCCAGAATCATCCCAGGCAACTGGAGCACAGCCACACATGCATCTGCCCCTCACAGGCCCCACTTCCAGGACCTCTGGTCACCACACTAAGGTTCTCTCCATCACCTCTGCTGGATGTGGTGGCCCACTCAAGTCCCTGTGAGGCTCTCATTGAGTGGCCATTCCCCCAACTCACAGCCCAGCGGCTGTGCTGCATTAATCCCTCAGTGACCACACGGCTGTCTTTGATTTTAATAGTGACATCGGGAACAGGAACTGCAACTCAGAGACGTTTCTGAAACCCAAAGCTTGAGGACCGAGCACTCTTTGGTCCCACCATTCGTTCAGGCCATCACAAAATCTTTTACAGTTGGTGTCATCCAATGTCTTGGGCAAGGCCACGGCACAAGAAAAAATCTGCAGGACACCAGTGACAGTGGAACCCGGCACCACCTTGCACATTTTATCTACACATGTACACATGCACACATATAAACACACGTGTGCACACACGTAAGTGTGGAAAACAGACCACTACTAGCTCCTTTCCATTTGCACTACTGAGGGTTTGGATGCTGATGTGTAGAGGACTGAGCCCTAGCTACCCGGCTCGATGCTCACTGTGCAGAAGCTTGCGAGAAGGAAACACGAGGAGCACGGGAGGAGGAGGAAGGAGATGCCAAGAGGACCGCCACCGCCGCGGAACTCATCTCCATTCATACCGACAGGGAACCTTCTAGGGCTTCTGAGGACGTAGCCCCTGCAGCACGCATGCCATGGTTCCCACCACTGGTTTCCACTAGCTGCCACATCAGACTCTCTGAGTGGGGTCCTTGGGCCCCAGGGCCCTCCCCTGCCAGAACCTGTTGCCCCTCGGATCCCTCAGGGACACCAACACTTCAGCCCTGGCGTTTCGCACCCAACAGTGAGTGAGAACAAGACACAAGATCCGGAGGCCGGACCTCAGAGCTGCTAACTCCAGATGGACGCTGGGTCTGCAGGTTTTGTGCAGTTCACAGGATCAGGAGGGCCCGTCCTTTCCCCGTCCTGCACGGACAGCGCTCCAGGAACCACAGCATGCACCTCGGCCCAGGGTAAAACCTCAGGCTGGCGGGCACCCCACTACTGATCTGTTCTTCCCTGAAGAGGAGGCTGGTCAAGGCCTGGGCTGAGGGGTCAGCCCAAGGCTCCAGGGCTGTGGCCCCATCCCGGCTCCAGCAGGAACCTGGAGAAACACGTAACTCTGATTTTCCAGGACTGGACACAGGACTCTCCTTTCCCTCCTTTCCTTTCCCTTCCTCTCCCCTTCTCTCCTTCCTTTCAAAGCTCTTTCAGCTGGATGTGGTGGCCCACTCTTGTAATCCCAGGACTGGGGGGTGGGGGGCCAGAGACAAGAGGAGTGTCACAAGTTTGAGGCCAGCCCAGATGATGTAGTAAGATCTGTCTCAAAAAACAAAACAAAGACCTTTCAACAATAAAAATAATAAAAATACCAGGTAACTGTTAGCTTAGGTTCCAGGACACACTCCCCCCCAGCACGTGCTCCTGTGGGCCTCGGCCCGGTCAGGGTGCTCAAGCAGCTCTGCGTTCCCTCCACAGGCACCATGCTCCACACTGTCACCTTCAACCTGTGCTTCAGTGTGGGGGCTGCAGTGCCAAGCCAGTGTCCCTCTCCAGCAGGATTTCACCCCACACGGCACCCAGGCTGGCACCGTGCCCTGAGCCAGAGAAAGGGGGAGTCAGGCCCCAGCCAGCTTCACCAGGGGCAATGGAGTGGCGTGTGATGCAGACAAGATGCTGACAGGGCCTGGATCCCAGGAGCTCCCCATAGTGCCCCCCACTTAGCCAGCCACTTTGTTTCCATTCACCTGCCCAATGAGGACACCTGGGTCCCCACACAGCGCCCACTGTCTCCCCTGTAAGGTCCACCAGAGCACGCCTGGCTCCAACACCTCCCACCACTGCAAATCTCCTCTCAGCAATCTCTCTGGCACTGCCTTGGCCTTCTACAGCTGTGCTATGACGCACCTGCTGCCAAGGGTGCCCACCAGGACTCTGTGCACCCTCTGGCCCCACATGCACATCCTGCCCAGGACTAGGGCCTCACCACACTGCTAACTGTGCTGTGGACTTGTGTGTGACAGTCCAACATTGTCCAGGCAACTGGTACTGGTTCTGCAGACAGGAAGCGCTCAGAGTACCCATCTGCATGACTAGTTAACACTATTGGCACGTCACGTATCCTGTGAACAAAACACCCTGCAATGTGTCACAAAAGATGGCAAGAACCTATGCTAGAGAGTAATCTTAACACAAAGAACACTTTGACATGAAAATAAGCATGATCAAACATGGAAGGTACACATTAAAAAATATATCTTCAAAAACAAGAAGGGTGTGCTGGACCAGCAGGTGCCAGGTGCTGGCAGCGCTGCTCACTGGTCAGTGATGGGGTGATGGGGGCGGCACAGCCCAGGTGCAGAGGGTGAGGCCCACCCTGGACCAATGTGTACCACTGGGGTAAGCAGACCACAGTCACCACCACCCCTGTACAAATCCTGAAGGGCACAAACAGATGTGCACACATATGTATCAACTCAACTTCTGAGGTATGGGAAGAGGTAAACACCTTTACTTGGGCGCACAGTGCAACCCTGGGGTCACCAGGTCCGTGTGTTTCCTTTAAGAAATAGGAAGCCCCAGGAACTCAAAACAGGCAGCTGCGACCTGGCTGCTGCTGAGCCCAGGGCTGCTCAGCTGGCACCAGCTCAGGCAGGGCCCCGCTCCACAGCACTTACTCACCTTCAGGAGCATCCAGGAGACACAGGTGAATGGGGTGCTCATCTCCAGGAGCAGCGTAGTCATGGCTAGGTAGTGGCCAGCTCTCAGGTTGATCACCAAGCCAAGGAATCCCAAAAAGGCAAAGAGGTGGTGGACAACTAAGAAGAGGTCGAGAGTCCGGAAGAACAGGCCAGACAGGTACACAGCCACATTCTCAAAGAAGAAGAAGCCAGTGGCAGTAGTGACATGGAACCAGCACCAGTTCTGCTGGCCCAGTGCTTTGTCAGCTTGAAGCACGGGGTCCCCCAGCAGCGCCCATAGTCCCGCAGCCGTGCTCTGGACCCCGAAGATGGCGCGTGTAGCTGCCAGGTCCCAGAAGACCTTCTCTCTGGCCACCAGGGAACGGTAGGTGGCATTTAGAGAGGAGGAGAGCTGATGGCAGACGACAAAGACACCCAGGTAGAAGACAAAGCCTGCGACCACCAGGGTCGAGCGAATCTTCCAAGATGCGTAGTCCAGGTTGAAAACGCCCTCAGAGGTGTCCCCATCACTGGCAGGAGTCATGGTCCTAAGGCTTGTACTCACAGAGTCCTGGGGCCACACTGCACTGCCACCCCTCACGCCACGTCTCTCTCCAGGGAAGGATCCACACAGCTGTCTCCAGGACCTTCATGTATCTGGCTCCAGCCTAAAACAGAAAAGAGTTCGCCTGTGTTGATTCAGGAGGACGATCACTGCCCAGCAAGGCACGCACACAGGAAGTATTCCTTCAGTTCTGTGCCTGTCTTAGGCACTTAAAAAGACACGATAAGCAAGGCAACACCTGACAGTATAGGCGAATGAAAGAAAATAAACCCTAGATGGAGAGGCACAACCTTAAATGGGGGCAGGGACATACTAACATGGACACACACCATATGGATTTCCCACAGGAGCCCACAAACTGGGCTCAGGTTTTGTGCAGCCTGTGACCAGCTGCATAATTCAGAGCTCACAGGATAAGACATCCAGGGAATTACCAGGTGCTGCACTCTACTAAGGCAGTGACTGTCACTTCTAGGAGACAGAGGCTGCTTGGGCTCCAGACTGCCTGGCAGAGCAAACCTCCTTATGCCCCACACTGCCAGCACGGGCATAGGACCAGGCACAGAACCAGGCACAGCGGTTCAAACCTTGTGCCTCTGTGCACTGGCCCTGTGGCCTCCAGGGGTCTCTGGACTTAGATTCCTTGGGGGAGCCCAGAGCGTGAGCCCTGGAGGAAGTGGCAGATGCCACAGGACGGCAGCCACATCTGCCACAAGGCATGGGATGAGCATTCCTAACCTGAAAAGCTACCAAATCTGGAACTTCCTGAGCTTTGACAGATGCCCCAAGTGGAAAATTGCATACCTAACATCATGTGACAAGTCACAGGCAAAATGAAAACACAAAAATTACTTTATACCATTTGCACTGAGTCCCAGCTGCTTAGGAAGCTGAGACAGGATCCCTTGAGGCCAGAGTTTGAGACCAGCCTGGGTATACTGAATAGAACATCTTTCAGGTTGCATGTATAAGGTACTGAACCATGAAAAAAATGGATTTTTTAATTCATTCTTGGGTTCTATCCCCAAAATACCTCATTACAGCTTTCCGCCCCATCTTCCTTAGCACTTCTGGTCCAAGCATTTCAGACAAGAGACACTCAGCCTGTAAGAAGTCAGATGGTGTCTAATGCCTTGATCACCACCACTGGTTGCCCTTCAGATGGTCCCATTAGCAGTGGAGAAAAAGTGAGGCCTCAGGTTCTATCTGTTAAGCTGCAAAGGGTCTGAACCATGGCCCGTATCCAGCAGGAAGGAGCCCTTGTGTGTGTGTGGGGGGGGAGCCTTGGGCATGTGCAGATGGCCAGCCCAGACCCTACCACAGCTTCAGTGTACCAGTCTGCTGCACAGGGTGCCCTCCTGCCCACCTGGGTCCAAGCAGCTTCACCAGCCTAGGAAAAGCACCCACTGGAGGGACATGCAGCCCCTCCTGGCCGCTCCGGCTCCCACCCCAAGACAGCTTCTCATCTCAGCCCGGAAAAGTCCTATAGACACACACACCAGACAGCTTATTGGCCCCTATTCCAAACACTCATGTTTGGAACTACTAATAGAGGCTACTAATAGAGGCTGCCAGTGGCAGGGAGATATTGTGAACCACGTGGATTTATTACCTGTTCAAAAAATAAGGTCAACTGAAACGATACAGATCTCCAAAACAATGCAAACGCAGAAGTCCATTCTTTGTATTTTGTATGTTTCTGCTATTCACATCATTTCCTATCACCACTTCAGTTTAATAACACTCATTCCTAATAGACTTAGGAGCACCCTGCCTCCATGCTAGAATATGGTCACTGGGGTCACTTCAGAGTTCATACCAGAAGCCTGTCCTAGGAAAGTGCATTCTGGTCCAGGGTCTCCCATGCCAGCAGGGACCTGCAGGATCTCCACACGAGCCACCCATTTTCTAGGCTCCAACTCAATACCTCCTGCCTCTCCTGCAGTGGTGCACCCCTGGCCCTCGGAGAACACCCTTTCCCTTACCAGAGCACCTCTGCCGAGAAGAGACTTTACCGCTCCCCCACCCCACCCAGACCAATGGAAGGTGGCCTGGGCTGGGGCCTCCCTGCTGATGAGCGAAGTTTCACTGCAGCAAGTGTCTGATGTGCCCTGCATCTCCTCCCCCAACTCAGCCACCCTAACCTCCACTGGACACGCTTGCTGATGCCAGGGCCATACCTGTCTGTCCATCCTGCATCCCCTCTGCATGCCAGGCCTGGCCCACCAGGCACTCTGGAAACCTGTCTTCCACACATAAGCAGATGCTAGCATGTGTGTCAGTAGTCAGACTTACCCAAGTCTGGACTTATCTAGCTTGTGAAAAGGCAAAAGCCAGAGTTTCAACTTAAAACTCAAGGGACAAGTGACATTTCCTACTCCAAGCTTTCCTTTTCACAATGAGCAAGCAAAGCCTGCCTCGAGGCCTCTGGCAGGGGGTGCACCCTTCTTGGGGCTTCCAGGGCACTGAGCCCTCGCATGGATGCGTACCTAACCCAAATCCCTTGCAGCCACAGACTTGCTTCAGCCCAACCTAGCGCAGGAGAGGGGACAACCAGGGCCTCACTCCCAAGCACTGAGCAGCAACCCAGTGGCTATGGCTTGTGTCTCGATGTCCCCCCAAAGTGTCATGAGGTCCTGGGGGTGGCTTCTGGAGCTTGTGATTGATTCATGGTCCAATGTTGGGATTTTAGGTATGAGTGCTACACTGACTCTGGCGCCTGTAGCTTGTGGGTAGTGTAAGGGAGGGAAAGAGGTTTGCTCTTGTGCTCCTCCCTTTTTGCCCTTACTGCTTTTGCTGTCTTCCACCCACCCCATAAACTGCCTCAACACCCTACCGTGGCACCAGCTGATTATGAACTGAAACTTCCTCGGACTGCAAGCTAAACAAACTCCTTAATTTTGGAAGTCAGGTATTTTGTCTCAGCAATGAGAGAAAAGTAACCAACACACCACTAAACCATAACTGTACACTGCTGAAATACAGACTCTTATCAGCCAGTCACCAGATCAGACTCACAGTTTCTGCTCTGCCACAAGTGCACTGATCTGTTCTCAGCCTGGATATCTGGCTGGGGCAGCCCCAGCTCTGAAGAACTCTGCAAGCTCCTCCTCCCAGAGCAGTGAGCCAGAGTCTAGTTTGGTCGTGGGGAGGGGCTCCCAGGACACCAGGACTGGGCCATCAAGAACAGCTGAGCTCAGTGGGTTCTCTCACTTTTGCTAGCAGAAGCTAAGAAAGTAAGGTACTTGGCCTCGCTGGGCTCTAGTAGGTGGCTGGGAATTAAGAGACACAGAGTAGTGGAGCACTTAAGCGGGCACCTTCAACCAGGCTGCGTCATTTCCAGCAAGAGAGAGAGAGAGCATGGCTCCCAGGCCTTCAGGCCACCTTCCCGGGGTAAGACTGTACCTATACAGGAAGAACTGCCGACAGATGAGCCAGTGACCAGGACAGAAGCACAGAAGCTAGGGCCAGGACTCTGGCAGGCCTACTGGCTCTCCGGAAGCAGGGGCCACTAGATTTAAAAACAACAGATTATACACTTACTGCCTTTCAAACTGCATCACCAATCCCTGTACTGATATCGTGCTTAGAGCTCACAAGCAGGGTGCGCACCGTCCATGCTTTAATCAGCCAGCATCCCTGGCTGGGAAGGAGGCAGGTCAATGCAACCGCCTGAGCCTGAGGGTGGAAGCCCACTTCCCCCTGCAGCTGCTCAGGCCAGCAGGTCTGCCCTCCCCAGGGTCCTGCAGAGCTGCACTGCCCGAGTGTCACAGCTGCGCTCACCCCGAGTCAGCAGACAGCCACTGCAGAGGCACCATGTGAGGTGTGCCTAGTTCTCCTTCTGTGTCTATTTCTGCTCCTTGACCCAACCACATGTCTCTTAACCTAGACCAGCAGAAAGGGACAGAGGAGTCACCACTGGTGCCTGTGGTATATCACCTCACGTCAGCCTGCTTCGAGGCCTGTGAGTCACTATCTCCTCTGGGGGAAAATAGAAGACCAGTAGCCCCAAGTCACATGATCTCTCAGGAACCCCCTTATCTCCCTGCTCAGGAGCCAGAGCCAGCACAGAAGACAGCCCTGGAGGGTTCCTGATTAAGGGTCCATCTGCTGACTACTGGTCTCCTCTGCTTTCCTCTTATGCTAAGGGGGAGTGGTTTCAGCTGTACTATTGCACTCTGGCACGCCTTAAAAAAAAACCCAAAGGCTAACAAACTTAGCACACTGGTCCAGCGAGACGAGGCAACCCTCCCAGGAGCTGGGACTCAAGCTGGCAAAGCTCTTTATTTCTGTCTGTCCTGCTCAAAAGGGGTACCAGCACTTTTGTGTTTCATTTTTAAAACTTGGAAATGAAGTGAAGTTGAGGAGGAAAAGTGGCTACAAGAGTTCTGCATTTTTAATTTTTTTTCAGTACTGGACATTGAATTTAGAGCCTTCTTAGTAAGCTATAGCTCCACCTTTTCTCTTCTCTTTTCTTCTTCTCCTCTTTCCCTGTCCCTGTCTCTCCTCTCCACCTCCAACCCCCTGTCCTGCTAAGTGGCCGATTTGTCCAGGCTAGGCTCTAATAATCCTCCTGCCTCAGCTTCTGAGAGCACTGGAATTACAGAGCCCTTGGGATTACTTGACTTTCCAGGAGAAATAATTAAACATGCTATGACCACTGACTGGACCCAGGCACCTCAAAATCTGTGAAGTCATCCTGCCAACAGGATGCTGATAGGGCTCACTAATTCTCTCCACTCTGGCTGTGGTTCACAGCACAGCAGAGTACTCACCTGTTCTGTATCTAACTCGCAATCTCACCTCCGCATTCCTCTTACTCACCCTAGCTATGTGTACTCACTCCTGACTGCCTCGGCTATCCTGGCCGATCCTTCCTTAATAATGCAACAGGACAATTACACTGTGACACTGGAGACCTGCTTGCACTGTTGTCAAAATATTTCCTTCCAAAAGCAAAACAAATGCGTGCTGAGTTAACAAAATTCGGGAAACAGAAACAAGCAAGAGAACACAGAAACAAAACCTTGTAATCCTCTTGCCCAGCTTTAAGCACTATTACTGGTTGTTTAATGCCTGCTGGGTCAATCTTTTTTCTAAACTGTTTTTTTTTCTGCTAAGCGTACACCGCCTGTCGGCTTCCTTCGGCGCCTTCACTCAGTGTGGCGGCTCCGCTCTCTGCCCGCAGGCTGCCACGCCCCCAGGGCCCTTCCTAGCGCCGAGAGGCGCCGCAGCCATCCCCGCCCCACTGGCCCACGAGACCCCAGCCGCCCCGCGCTCACCCGGCTCCTGGATCTCGGCTCCCGGCTCCTGCTGCCGGCGTCACGGACGGCAGAGTCGCGCGCTCACGACGCCGGCCGCAAACGCGCCCCGCGCACGCGCATTGCGGGGCCGAGCGCCGCGGGCCCCGCCCCCTTCCCGCCGCCGGGGACCAGGTCTGGAACGCAAGATCAGGGCGGACCCGAGGACCCGAGGACCCGGGGACCCCTGGACCCCGGATGGCGCAGAACGAGAAGGCGCGCGTCCCGGCCCGTGCGCGGCTGACCAGCGGCAGGCACGTCCCAGATACCCGTCCTGGAGACGGTTTTTGTTTTCAGTGCACTTCGCGGCAGACGTGTTTTAGTGACTTATTTTTAAATAAAACTTATGAGGTTGCTTTGTTCCTTTATTTTTGTCTTGTTCTGTCTTTGCTGACTAAGATGCAAGCTGCATAAAAGTGGGGCCTGATTTTGCTCACTCTTGTGTCCCCGATCTGAAATACCACCTGACACTTAAGCAGTGACCAATAATACCGGTTCAAAGAACAAATGACATAAGATAGATGAAGCGCGTTGTTCCGTTTCAGATTTCCCCATCCTGCTGTCCTCACCCCTAGACTGACACAGCAGCATTCAAATGCCTACAGAGTGGAGCTACAGTGTGACAGACCCTGGGACGCACAAAAATGTGCAGTGTGGCAAAGACAACTGTCTTCTGTCCCTCCTGGGCTGTTAGAGGCATTAAATAAGGCACTTGAGTTAGACACCCATTGAAATAACTGCGTCTCTGGTACATTTGAAAAGGCTTACATGCACACTCAGCTTTAGTTCTTTTTCTGGTGCTTAGTTTTGGTCTGCTGCACCCTGAGTCCTTGGGGTGGATAGGACCAGGAGAGGACGTGTCCAGGGCTCACTGTGGACCAGACCAGAGGCACCCGTACCTCCGTGGAAGTTAAAGCAGACCAGGATTGTCTCTGTGCTGTGCACAACCACAGGTCCACTGTGATGAAATCCAGGCAGCCTGCTAAAGTTCTCATTCAGCCAGGCCGGGGTGTTGACCACTGGCCACTGACCTTCCGCCCATTGCCTGACCTGCCGCATCCAAGGTGGACATAAACACTCGAGCCACAGCGGGCACTGAAGGAGCTCCAGGTCCAGGGAAGCTGGGTCTGGGAAGCCATCCGGCCAACTGCCAGGGGATGCCTGGATTTGAGACTCTGGCCATTGGGCATTTGAAGCCCCTTGAAATGATATTTTAATGGAGTCTTATTCTTTGCACTAAGAAAAAGACAGACTCTTAAAAAGATATCAGCAGATAACTGGTAAGATTTTGTTTCTTTCTGCTTATCTCTTTCTCCCAAGCTCAGCAAAATGACTGAGTTCTTGGTGGGGTTTATCTCGGAGTAAGAGAATGTCCCTGATTTTATTTTTATGTCATTTTTGTAGTACTAGGGTTTGACTTTTTTTGAAACAGAGTCTGTCTAAACTGCATAGACTGGGCTGGGTTTGAATTTGCCATCCTCCTGCCTCAGCCTCCCCAGTGGCTAGGATTACAGCATGTGTCAGTGTATGTCCAGCTAGTCCTGATTTTAGATCCACAGTCATTCACCACAGAGCAGCAGTTTGCGCTGTGGCATGAGAGGTAGGCCGCTGCACTGAATAGTGCTGTACGATGCAGTACCCCAAGAACAGGCTTGTGCCCTGCTGATATCACACACAAGAGTCTGTTCAACCCATCTCAGCCTATGTGACAAGGACAACCTCTACTGCACCTCCTTCCAGCTAAGTCCTCTACCCTAAGGACAAGACCAGGCCACCCTTGGTGTCGGACTGAACTTCTCACCTCCTACTTTCCTCCCACAGGAATTCTGCTGAGTCTGCCTAGCAAGCATCCATCCCCAGCCTGATACCTCCTCTTAGTAATTTTCCATTTTAGGCTCAGCCTGCTTCCTACAAATCTCTACTTATCTCTACAAATCTACAAATCTCTACTTGTGTGTGTGTGTGTGTGTGTGTGTGTGCATGTGTGTGCACGCGCACATGTGTGTGTGACACAGGGTCTCACCATATCATCTAGGCTGGGCTCAAACTTGTAATCTGCCTCAGCCTCCTGAGTGCTGGGATCACAGGCCCACAGCGCTGGGCCCAGCTCCACTTATCCTTGTATTTGAATTGAGCCAGCTCTCTCTGCCCTATTGCAAGGCCCTATTGCAGTGGTCCCTAACCCTACCTGAATAAGGGGACCACTACCATGGTGTCCTGAGTAAAGTCTACCTTACTATTCCTTAACACTTATCATGAGGACATTTTTCTTTAACTATGGTAAATTAAATCTTACAGGGGAATATTGTGATAGAAGACTATATCTTCCTATAATAGTTCCTGTATGTATGAACACTTGTTTTTTTTAAAACCACATTTCTCTGAAAACTTTTGAGCCACACAACACTGTGCTCCTGCTTTGAGCTGAGCTGAGACTGTGTATCACTAGTGGCTATGATTACCTCTAACACAAATAACCCTTAGGTCATGGTTGAGCCAAAGGCATTGGGCACTGCCATAACAACCAGCTTTACCAAATATCCTGATAAGATTAGGTGACTGAGGGTTACCAAGGAGGTGCTGTAGGGTCACCTCCTTCCATGGGGACATGTGTCAGGATCTGGAGACTGGCTTTCGCAGCTTCAGGTGGGAAGAGAGGATTTGCTCCCAGGGGTAGGAACTGTCTGGCCAGTGATGTGAGCAGTGCTGAGGGTGAGAAGCTCTCATCCAGGAAGACGAAATGCCTCTAACTAAACCCGACAACATCAGAGAAGGGCACCAGGCTCCAAGTGGGAACTGTCAGGCAGGAGCACTGTTCCCAGCGGGATCTGTCAGAGAGGGACCACAATATCCAAGGGGGGAGGCTTTGTGCTGTGTACGCAGGTCACCACCTGCACCTACAAAATGGGACTTGGTGGTGACCTGGAGGATTCTTTTCCCTCTCCCTCCCCCTCCTCTTTCTCTCCCTTTTCCCTTTCCCCTCCCCCTCCTTTCCGATGCCTTCCCCCTCCCTTTCCTTTCCTTTCCTTTCCTTTCCTTTCCT
>PVJX010009678.1:0-60080 GCA_004027295.1 Dolichotis patagonum | reverse complement strand
TGTTATTCGGTTCAGAAAGCCCTGGAATTCTTTCACTATATGCATGGCTTTATACTATTGTGTTATGTTTGATATTATTGTAATTGAAACTATGCTCAACTATAGCAGAGTAAGAGATATGGTGTTAGATACTGTTGATGTCCAGTTGACTTAATGTAAAGTACTGTGTTGCCTATGTTGTCCTGTTCTGATCTGCTCCTTACTGCCCCCTTTTGTTTTATTCTCTTTTAAATTAAGAAAAAAAAAAATACAAGTCTGCTTGATCTTTGACAAAGAGCCCAAATACATACACTGGAGTAAAGATGTCCTCTTTAATATGTGGTGATGGTAAAACTGGATATCCACATGCAGATTTACTCCAGATCCACACATCTCACAATGCACTAAACTAAAATAAAAATGGATCAGAGATCTAAATGTTAAAACAGAAGCACTTAATCTGATAGAAGATAAAGTAGGCAAAACTCTTGAAGACTTAGGCATA
Source organism: Dolichotis patagonum (assembly GCA_004027295.1). Taxonomy (NCBI): domain Eukaryota; kingdom Metazoa; phylum Chordata; class Mammalia; order Rodentia; family Caviidae; genus Dolichotis; species Dolichotis patagonum. The sequence goes on along the minus strand of PVJX010009678.1, from coordinate 59,596 downwards.
GGAATTAGTCTAATTTTCTGAACAGCACTCTGGTGGGACAAGAAATAATACTGAGAATCAACGAAAGGAATTACAACAAATTAAAAAGAATCTACACACAGTAAAGGAAACAACTGAGTAAAGAAGCAACCTAAAGAATGAGAAAATATATTTTACAAAGAATTACTTGGACAGGGGACTAATAGCAAAAACAAATAAAGAACTCAAAATCTTAGGCTGTCCGAAATAGGAGACCCAATCAAAAAACTGGGCAACCCAAACAAGCAGGCACTTCTCAAAAGAAGAAAAAATGGTCAATAAATTCATTAAGAAATGTTCCTGGATGTCAGCAAATTTATTTGATAATGAATTTCCATTACTGCTCCTTATTACTTGATTAATAGTTTCCTATGAAGTGCCACAATAGGGATAGAATCTGTAACACTCTTAATGATTTAATTTCCTTTCCAGGCTTCTAGAGGGACAAAATATTTGGAGGATTGATGATAGATATTTCTGTTATGTGAATTTATTCTACCATTCTTCTTTTATTTAGATTCATTTAATTAAATGACTAACAATTAGTAAGTGTGCTAAAAAGTAAATTACCAGTGCTCTGCCTGGGTACACAAAATGAAGTAAAAGAAGTGAATAAAAATAATATGATCTATTTTAAAAAATAAAACATAATCATCTGAAGGTTTAATATGAGCTCTCATGTTTGGAGATTTGCTGAATATAATGACTAATGTGGCACTCAAAATATGGAAAGTAAATTCTTTGGTATCTTTCTTCTCCTGGCTTTCATTAAACTGCCACCTCCTCTTTATTCTCTCAAGTGGAAGCCATTCTTTATCCAAATTTTCAGAGCTTGGGTTGACATGTGGACGTGGTATCTATTCAACTCTGTACTATCACTATTTTTTAGCAGTTCTAAGGCTTCATGTACTTCAAAGTGTAATGCTTTATTCAAAGGGTGAAATATGGATTTGCAAGTTGAAACAAACAAAAAAGTTCAAAATAAACTGCTTTTATGACTGCAAAACTGTACATATATATAGTTCTGCAGTATAGATAGATATAGATATAGATATAGATATAGATATAGATATAGATATAGATATAGATATAGATATAGATATAGATGAGATAGAGATAGAGATAGAGATAGAGATAGAGATAGAGATAGAGATAGAGATAGAGATAGAGATATATTAGATATTTGGTATGTATAAATATAAATATAAATATAAATATATATATATACACAGACATATGTACAAAGGTACAGATTTAATTCTGTTCACATTGACACACATTGATAGTGCTTGATTGTATTCACTTTGAAGTTTAAAATAGACTTACAAACAAATAAACTTTTTACAGAGTGAGCTTGTAGGTATGTCTGTGTGCTTCAGTGTCTCCTGCACTTAAAGTCTAACTCCAGCATGTTAGGGATAGTGGTCATTTTTGCACTCTCAGAGCTGAGAGCAAGGCTTGGCATGACTGAAGTTATTCTCCTAATTTTTCTTAATTTTTCATCTACCTGACTATTGATTTTCTAGGAAAAATCTAAACCATGGCTCCTAGTCCCACAGTGGTCATGTTTGATACTACATAATCTCACTTCTTTTCTGGTCTTCCTAACCATTCTTCCCTTCTCAGATGACTGGGAAAACTTAATTTATCTCTCACATTTATGGTTGTGTTCTGACTAGCTTAAGCAAAAACAAAACAAAACAAAACAAAACAAAAAAATTCCCACACCCAATCCCTATTCCAGTCTCTATTGTTGGTTTAGAAGTGGATCTAGAGCTATTCCCCAAATTATGAACTGAAGAGTTTCTAAAAGACAGAAGCACTTTCTTCCTTGGAATGTGCAAGAAGCACTCATTCTGTCTCAGGACTGATTGGTGTGGATGTGGTAAGGATATGAAATGTGGCACTGAAGCAGCCTTTGTTACCACGGGGTGAGGGTTTGGGTTTGTCAAGCGATTACTATTTCAAGTATGAAACCAAAACCAGCTATAAACAAAACAAACAGAAACCCTGCCCTCATAGAACTTATTATCTACTGTAGACTTTAATTGGCTAACCATATTTTACAATACACTGTGAATTCTGTGAACTAATATAGTATTAAGTCATTTTTACTTGGGTTATTTTAGTCACTTTATAACACAGCGTCCTACACTGATATAATTTCTTTTCAGTTAACTTTCTTTTTTTCTCCCTGAGATAACTTGAATAAGATTGCAACTAAAAGATTTTGACTAAAACTGGTGAAATAGCAGGAATTTGGAGAAGATAAGGTTTGATGTTGGCTTCCAAAGCTGTGTTAAGCACATAGCTATCATGTTTCAAATTTCTCATTTCTAACTTTTGCCTCATTGCTGAAATGCATTATTAACACAGTTTATAGATAGCAAAACTGAAGTTACAGAAGGTGAATTCACTCAGTATAACTAGTAAAAGGCATGGCTGGGATTGGCTTGGATAACTCCAGTGCTAATCACCACTACATGACATGGTGCTGGCTCTAGGCTGAGATGCACACTGCTTCTTAGTGTTGTTATTAAGTTGCTCCAGTTATATTGTAAGAAACTAATTTCTTGTTGTGACACATGGTCTCATGATTGGAAAGACTTTTAGCATCCCTGGACTCCTTAGGATGTGTTAATAGAGACATCAGGTCAGTGTAAAAACCAACGGTGTCCCACGTACTTCTACATAGTTTTCTAAGTGGCAGCATCAGAGCAATTTGGAAATAGTGGTGGAAGATAAGGAAGAGAAAGCACATTTAAGATGTGATGAAATTAAGGGAAATGAGAGAGTGCAGCAAGTTTGAGCAGACTTCAGTACGTTGGCCTAGTCCATGAGATAAAGCACAGAATAGCAGGGAGGTCATGGGAGACAAGACTGGAAGGACTGGCAGAGGTTTATACGGGCTGTCACTGCCACACTCTCCAGGTGTTCTTTTACAGATGAAGTTCTGTTGAAAATTGTTCTGTCAACACTCATTAGTGTTGGCATATAAATGTTATAGAGCATCATTACCATTTATTCTCCTATTTGAGATAGGAAGGAGGGACAGATGAGCTTCAGGAAGCAGACAGTTTAGTAACTGCTTAGTATCTGTCTGCCTCTTCCCCGAATCCCATTATCGTGAGTAGGAGCAAAGTCAGCAGACAGTACAATTTCACCTAAAGCCAAATTAGTGATTTCTTGAGAAAATTTTGCAATGTCTTTAAAATATTTACATCATAAACAAAGGACAGGTTTATATTTCTAATGTACAAGTTAAGATGAGAATACTTTGTGAAAAAAAAACTGTGTTTCCTATATGGTTATGACACACAGCCAGTGCTAAATAAATGTTTCATTAATGAAGAAACTAATAAAAATTCTTTTTGTTTTTTTATCGGTACCAGGGATTGAACTCACCACTGCATGCTTGCAAGGCAGGCACTTATGCTGCTGAGTTAAATCCCCAGCCCCTAAAAATTCTTCTTGTAGATTTCTACTAGTACTAAATCCTCTCCTCCTCTTGTTCTTCCTCCTCCCCCTCCTCCCCCTCCTCCCCCTCATCTTCCTCTTTCTTCTTTGTTAGTGCATGTTTGCTCTACATAATGTTTGCATTTCTCTTAGGGAGTAGGTTGTCTTGGTTACTTTTTTCTTGTTGCTGGCACAAAATACTTGGCACCCTAAATAAAAAGAGGACAGGTATATTTAGTTCATTGTGCAAGCTTCAGTCTATAATCAATAGACTCCAAGACAGGGTGGCATGGCATCAGGGCAACACTTCAAGACAGCAGCTAGCAAAAGCAGCCATAACAAAAAGGGGGCAGACTTCACAATAACATCTAAAAAAATGAACTTAGGAATTAACCTAACTATGAATGTAAAAGACCTATATGCTGAAAATTATACTACGCTAAAAAAGGAGATTGAAGAGGATATTAGAAAATAGAAGGATATTCCTTGCTCTTGACTAGGAAGAACCAATATTGTGAAAATGGCCATCCTCCCAAAACTGTTTTACAGATTTAATGCAATCCCAATCAAAATACCATCGACATACCTCACGGATCTAGAGAAAATACTTCTAAAATTCTTTGGAAACAGAAGAAATCTAGAATAACAAAGGCAATTCTTGGTAATAAAGACAAGACAGGAGGCATCTCAATTCCTGACTTGAAACTGTACTACAAAGCCACAGTGATAAAATCAGCATGGTACTGGCAGAGAAATAGACCTGAGGACAGAATGGAATAGATTAGAAGATGCAAGCATAAGTACAAAGACACTCAGCCACCTGATATTTGACAAAGGGGCTAAACATGTTCCCTGGAGGAAGGATAGCCTCCTTTAATAAATGGTGCTGAAAAAATTGTCTCTCCACATGCAGAAGACTGAAACTAGATCCATGCCTATCACAATGTACAAAATTAAAGTCTAAATGGATCAGAGATCTAAACATTAAAACAGAAACACTAAATAGGGGTAGGCAGAGAATTCATGAACAAAGCGTAAACTGCACGGAAACACTTCAGAGAATCAACAACGGGGTTCTCATATTATTGAAAAGTTTCTGCACTTCAAAAGAAATCACCAACAGAGTAAAAAGAAAGCCCACAGAATGGGAAAGAATTTTAACCAGCAACCACTCAGACAAAGGACTTATATCAAGAACATATAAAGAATTGAAAAACATCAAGCTGCCCAAATTCAAAGACCCTCTCCGAAAATGGGCATCTGAGATGAACACTCAGTTCTTAGATAAAGATATGTAAATGGCAAATAAATACATGAAGAAATGTTCACCATCACTGGTCATTCAAGAAATGCAAATTAAAACAACATTGAGATTTCATCTCACTCCTGAAAGAATAGCTGCCATCAAGAAATCAACTGATAACAAATGTTGGCGAGGCTGTGGGGAAAAAGGAACACTGCTTCACTGTTGGTGGGAGCGCAGACTGGTGCAACCACTATGGAAATCAGTATGGAGAATTCTCAGAGGACTAGGACTGGAAGCTCCATTCAACCTAGCTATTCCTTTCCTGTGTATTTTCCCAGAAAAACTGAAAAGGTCGTATCACAGTGATATATGTGCACCCATGTTCATAGCAGCACAATTTGTAGTAGCTAAATCTTGGAAACAACCAAGATGCCCATCAACTGCAGAGTGGATGAAAGAGATGTGGTATTTTTATACAATGGAGTATTACTCAGCTATGAAGAAGGATGATCTTGAGACCTTCATAGGTAAATGGAGACAACTTGAGACTATCCTCATTAGTGAAATAAATAAGAATCGTATTTATAAATATCACATTGTGTCTCTAGTGTAAAAAGTAATAAGAAATGTAGGAGTAATAATACCCCCAATGTGTAATTGCTACTGTAAAAAATAGAGGAAAAGAAAGTGCTCTAAAGGATATAATTGCATGTATGTTTAACTGTGTAAGATGAACAGTACCATAGTACTGTTTTTGTTAGATCATGGAGCAGACTTGTTGACAGTCTCATTGCTTGAATGTGTACTTTGTATGTTTTAACTTTGTAACTTGAACAACTATTTTCAAGATGACAGTATGTAAGTTATCAAGTAATGATTTCTTAGTATTTTCTGTTATTTTCTTTTTTTCCTTGGAATTTTGTACTGTTGCTACCCTTTTTTCTATTTTGTTTGTTTTATTTTTTTAATAAAATTTTTAAAAGGGGGGGGGCAGAACAAGCCTCTTTTCCTCCCTTATATTATACCCAGGCCAAACCCCTGCCCCCATCTCCAGGGCCAGTGTAGCTCTCACTAAACCTCCTTGCCCTCCTCTTGCATAGGATGAGGATATTTTCAAAGTCAGAACCCTGATTCCCTGATAAGTCTCTTAGTTAAACTTCTAAGCTGCTTAAACTGACACAGTGTGCTGACCATAACATAAATAAATGCACATAATACATCTTAATAAACCCTACTTTTAATTTGTGCTAACAAATATATTTATAGTTTCCCTTCAAGAGTTAAATATAGGAACTAGAAGTGGTTAACACAAACAGGTAAAGGAAGTACTAAGCCTGTCCTATCCTTTGTTTCTTCAGTATTACTTCTGTCCTTCCTTCAGTAGGTGACAATATCCAGGAAAGAAGATTTTATTTCAAGCTTCCATGGGCCATTTCTCTGAGTCTTCTTAGACAGGAAGATATCCCTAATATAACATAATTATAGAAAATGGGAACTACTGAATCCTCAGCGGTCATGTATGTGTCCCTCAGCCTTGTATATAGAAAAACCTCTCTTCCTCCCTACTCTTTAACCCCATCCCCATCTAACAAACTGGGCCATCATACGACCTGATTTCTGCATAAGCAAGAGAAAAACTGATTAGGTGGGTTTGAAGCTGTTCTGCAGGGTAAAGCAGAAGTGAGAAGGGAAGATTAGATTGATAACTCTCCAGTCCTCGATTCCAGGCCTGTTCTTTCATCCTTTTTATAGTTTGAAAACAATATATTGTTTGAGCCAATATATTAACATTTTAAAAATTAATTTCAATTTTGTTAATGACACTTGACATTTCTTATGTATTAACCAGTATAATCTATTTTAAAATTTACTTTTCTGTGTCTCCTGCTTATTCCATTAACAAAGAAAAAAACAAGTGAAGGATTGAATACAGTAAAGTTGGTGGAATTAAGCCAGTGGAACGAGCATGCATATAAAAAAATAACTAGAGTTTCATTTTAAACACAGGTAACCAGGACCCTTTCTAAGGAATTTCTGATGGAAGAGAGGTTGATAATTTGCATGTTTAATAATTTCTCAGGTATCTTTGGCCTAGGGTTCACAATTTAATAACTTTGAATAATATTAAAGTGAATGCAACTTCCAATTCAAACACTACACGCTTCCATGCTGCCTTCCAAAATGTGATTCAAGGAACTCCATTTACCAGCAATTAACAGGTTTTAAAAAGGAGGTGTATAAAGACATTGATTAAATTACGTAATGAACAGGTATTGTCATCATGGAGTTCATCAAAGCCTTTAGTACACTAATATGTAAATCTTGAGATAAAATATATTATGCAGTGTTTACTAAAGCTATCTGACTCTAGCAATCCTTTTTTTTTTTTTTTACTACAGACTATATCCTAGAACTAGTGTTCTTAAGAGTTTATCGAAAATAATTGGAAATGTATAGATTTTAAGGAAGGTAAATGTTCTTCAGGGCCAAATGAGGAAGGGACTTCAGAAAAAGAAGATGGAAGCCAATACTATTTATCAGTATCTGGTGCTAAGCAGTATGCTTACTAATACATTAATATATGTAAAACTAAGGTAACTGAACCTTAATAAAACACAATCATTAGCATGTAAAAGTTTGAAATATTAAGTTCAACATTTTATTCTTCTATTACAGCTTCTTCCTCCTTTAATAATACAAACTAAGAATTTCTGATCACTTCCAAATTTAACTTTACGTCTCCACTGTTACAAAAGAGGAAGTATTATGAATTGATTGGAAGATTGACTGCTAGCAACGCTCCTAATATGGACTGTAACACAAGAACAGTGGGATACAGCAACTTGTGGTATGGAAGGTGTTGTATTCTTCAGAAGCTGAACACTCCTCACAATAAGTAGGATCTAAGTTTGGGCCTGATGGAGTCAAGTTGGAAGGGAACAAAGAAAACTAAAGTTTCAGGATTAAATCTAGTTTACCTCTCTAGACCAGACTGGAGATGCAATAGATAAAATGGATGCCAATTTTTAAAAGTCTTTAAGAGAAAAAAAATTGATTAAAAAATTTTAGGGTCTCTTTATTTAAACATTTGAAATTATTTTCACTAAACATTCTGTCACTTTAGACATGAATAAAACTTGAAAGTTATGGTCCATTATTTTATAGTGGTTTAAGGAATGATAACAAACTCCATAATATGGAATTTTCTTCTGTTTAAGTTAACATGAATATATTGAAACACTTCTCTTGGGTAAAGTGTGAGGTAAACAAAGCCCTAAGCAGCGCTACATCTCTGGAGTGGGAACTGTGGCATACTGTGTAGTACTGAAATTGGCCACAGAGTTTGGCACATCTCAAGGGAGACTCTGAGGTGCTGGAAGAGGGTTTTGAGCGATCTTATTGCTAAAGAAGCTAGAGTTCTAAAGAACACAGGAAGTTCCAGAGGAGTTCAGAGACTCTATGGCATTTTGAATTTTTTACTTTATTTCTGATCAAAAGTGAAATGACTGCTTTCTCAATCATGCTTCAACCAAATTTGCCAAAAACATTCCATTTCAAGCCATGAAAGCTTATATATTTTGATTCATCCCTTATATAATAACCTGATATCAAATCTACGTCTAGAGCCATCCTAAAAATTCACTATGTTTATCCAGAGGCTCTAGCAAGTAGCATAGCCTATAAATCAAATGAATATGCAAATTACAGCAGATGTTGAAAAGGCAGTTCAGTGAATTTGATAAATATTTCAATTTTTTTTTGCTTTTAAGATTGAAACAAGTTGGTGAAAGGGAAATTTAATTTTGCGCCTATTATTTTAACTCGTAGATCCTTTTTCCTGAGGTACTTTTTTATCTAAAGATGTATGCATTTTAGAATTTTAGAATATCTAAGGGAAATTTACCAAAGCAATTTAAGCATAATTATTACTTTAAAGCAATGTTTATTTTCCTGTATGTTGTTAAATGATAGTTTCCTAGGATGAAAAAGAGAGGTGATTAGATACCTTTGGGAAACTCTATGAAAATACTATAGTGGGATAAGAAAATGCTCTAAAGGATATAATTGCATGTATGGTTAAGTGTTTAAGATGAATGACCATATTATTGTTTTTGTTAGATCGTGGAGCAGAACTGTGAACAGTCTCATTGTTTGAATGTGTACTTTGTATGTTTTAATTTTGTAACTTGAACAACTATTTCCTAGATGACAGTATGTAAGTTATCAAGTAATGATTTCTTAGTGGTTTTTTTTGTTCTTTTCTTTTTTTCCTTGGAATTCTGTATTATTGCTACCCTTTTTTCTGTTTTGTTTTGTTTTCTCTTTATATAAAATTTTTTTAAAAAGAAAATACTACAGTCAGAAGAAAATTTGGGCTAAAATTCCTAATGCATGTTAGCCCTAACCCTAAGACAAATGTCTTACTAATAAAAATTCATAATGATCTTGGGAGAAACGTAAAAGCTTTTAAATCTCTGAAAAGTTACAAAGTAGTAATTATTCTTTTTATCAAAGTAAAATTTGCATAAAGGGAAACTTTCATCTCAAAAAATAAAGGGTAGTCATTTCAAGATTTGAATGTACTGGTCTTAAAACATTGTTGCATTTTTTTTACCTTATCTGTATTACCATTTATGAGCATCATTCTCAGACTTTTAACTTTTAAATCATAAGTAGCTAAAGTTTGGCATCCTCTGAGATTTAAAAAAATCACACATGGGATACAACATCTTGATGCATTTCAGCCTTTAGAATTTATTTAATACTAATAGTCTTTGTATTCCATGTATATATATATATATATATATATATATATATATATATATATATATATGGAATTCCATGTATATATATGGAATACAAAGGATATATATATATATATATATATATATATATATCCTGAGATGTCAATGAAACATTCTATAATAAATATATTAGGACTAAATCAAATCTCTTGTTCTACCACAAAGAACATGGGACTATAAAAACAGGGACCATTTGCACCTGCAATGACATATTTCTCCATTACTACTTCAGATGGTGGTGAAATGGTAAGAGACCATAAGGTTGTTAACAGTAAATCTTCCCAAAGATAGTAGAATAATTCAAGGTGCTATATTTCCCACCCCAGGGCCTTCAGGAGAGTTGGGAGAATGAGCAAACAAAACCAAGCAGGTATTTCTCTATGAGTACATGTGGGAGCATGTATGGAAGTGCATGCATATGCAGTATAAGTGATGGTTCTCAGCAAGGAGACCACAAGCCTGTGCACGCAGTGGTGGAAAACCAAGCTCATATTTCCAAAACAGAGACACACTGGGCAGCAGCAGGAGGCCTGACAGAGAAGCAGCACCACTTTAGAAACTGTAGGCACATGTGCAATGGCCTCCCTCTGCAGAAGGATGGCTCTGGCAAGAGACCACAGTGTGGAATATAAACCTTTGCAATAATCACAGAAGCAATGGGCAGGCACTTTCTCTAGGCCTGGATATGAGCCAGGAACAGAGGCAAAGAGTGGACGCATGGACCAAAGAAAGAGTCCTAGAATAGTCTGTGTCCTGGAGGCCCAGAGCATTTCAGTCTCCTCTCTATTTTCAATCTTAAAACAGATTTTTATGATGACATGGATATTAGGCTTTGAAAATTAGTGACACTAGTGCTCAGCTAGAAGCTAAACTATTATGCATTTTATTTTTAATCACATCTTTTTTTTGGTTATAGAATGAGAAAGTTAAAGAATATCTTAAAGAAACTAACTAAAACCTCTGCAGTTTATACGTGAGGGCATTGGCCTCAAGAGAAATAAAGGAATTTTTTTTAAGCTTATAAGGCTATTTAGGTGCAGAGCCAGCACAAATGTTCTTTCTCCAGGATCTTTTTCTAGGCCAATGCTTTGTTTTCTATCCTATTCTATGAGATAGCTTGTTATATATATACTTCACTAAAATTTTATAGCTGCTTGCTGTTACCAACATGATATAATGTGCTGCTAACTTTTTTAAAGAAAGAATTGATGCCTCTCTATTTTAGGGCCTAACAGTCTAAGTCACATGATACATCAAATGTGAGCCCAAAGAGAGGATCTTATCTTTACAATCCTTGAGGGCATGCTGATTCTTTTGAAGCCCATAGTGATGAAAAAAGTAGCTTAAACTTGGCCTGGACAGAGGCAAATGGACAAAGAACTTTTGGGGCTCTGGGTATAGACTTTAGATTGATTGTTCAATCAGGGACATGGTCACAACATCGTGCCCATGAAGGTGTATAAAATATTTATTCCATGTTATGTTCTTTCTTAAAGTTACAATGAGAAGAGGTCTCTTACACAATGTCCAGAGCCCACAGGTGACAATGGCCAGAAAGAAGCTGATCTCTGTGTAAAACTGAAGCTGAAACTCTAACCAGGCATTGCAGGTTTGCATATAAAATCAGAGCAGTGCTATCAGGAAATATGTAGCCGAAGGTTATGAGACATCAGTGATTCATTTATCAAGAAAAAGAGAAAAAAGAGAAATAGCTTATTGAATATTATCAGTCTCAAATTTTGCAATAGATTTATGACTTTATTTTAGTAAAGAGGGTAATAACGATGTCACTTATGATGCTATATTTTATATGTGTAAGTATGCCTATAGTTAATAGAATTCATCAGGCAGTAGGTTTGGGCACTATTTAAAACATGGGTCAGAGGAGCATTAATTCTATTCAAAGTGTCCATCTGTTGCTGCCCAACTTGCGTGGAGGGTTGCATAGCAACCCGTGCTCCTGCATGGATATGGTTGGCCTCCCTCTGTTGCTTTTGTTTGCCCTCTGAGAGAGTTGCCCTTGATGGAGAAACAGTAGGTGTTCTTTTATTTATATATATATATATTTATTTTTTTGGCTGGAGCGTGGCCTGGTGAGTGGGGGCTCATTATAGCCTGCTGAGCTAGATGGCATTGTGAGGCAGCATCTGACATATGAATGTAATTTATCTTCCTGGCACGATTCTTAGTCCCAAACTGATTCCCAAATTCCTAGGACTATGGAACTATAGCCATTAAAAAGAAAATACCAGAACATTTTACTTATCTACTTAGGAAAAATAAACACAGCAAAACAGGTAAGGAGAATATCCTGGAAATTTGATTCAATTTTGTGGCACCAAGTTAAAATTACAGTATTCAATTTTATCTGTTTCTGAACACCTGGAATTTTCAATTCTGTATACCATGAAATTGGTTCAATTAAAATATTCTTCAGGAATCATACATTCTTAGAAGACTCTCCAATATATATTAGTTCTAAGTATGTACTTGTATTTTCTTGACCATTAACTCTTTTTTCTTTTGCAATGAATTTGAATATCAGTAATCTTAAATAAAAGATGAATTTACTGATTTTCTTTCAAGTATTAAGGTAATTTTGGGGTGGACCAAATGGTTCCCATTCTGGAAACTGAACATCACACACATATATATAGCTATAGGACACTGACAAATAACATTCATGATAGATTATGAGATTCAAAATTTCCCAATAAAATGCTCTAATAGAAAGCCAATTTTTGACAAAACTTAAAATACCATACTTTTAGAAAAACTGTTATATTAATTGAAGAATGTCATCAGAATACTGGTCATAACTTGACTTAGTTTTTAATAATTTATTCATGCACAGCTTTAGAAATGCATATTCTTTATCTCTGATGAATCTGCATATTTCCATTTTAATTAAGTCTCAAACCTACTTTTTTCAGTTAACAATCTTTAAACTAAATTTTAATAAAGACCTGGTTGCCAAGACCAAGTGCTTGAGAACACATCCAAAGTGATTTTAGGGAAGGTAAGGTGAATCATGCTCCTCATCTTGGCTGCTATTAAAACTAGTTTGTGAATGCTGAAATTGTTACTGATAGAATTTTAGGCATTATAGTATGAGTATGACTAGAATCTCTCTTCTTCACACATAGCAAAGAAATCACGAAGAACCCGAGCAGAAATGGAGCACAGATGTGAAGCTGGCTCACAATTACATATTAGGTCAATTCTAGTATGCATCTTACTGTTTGGAGAAGGCTGACCATTTAATTTATTCTCCACCCCTGACCACTTTTGGGAATTAAAGAAGGACCAACTAGATACAAGACAAAAATTAAGATATTTTGGAAAAGGAGAACATTAAGTCACACAAACTATAGGGGACAAGGCAAGGGTACAGTTGTACAAATAGGCACTACAAAATGATAGATGTTGCATTAGAGACCAGAGGAAAATAAAATGTTATATTCTTTGGGATCAAGAGCTTATGGTTTGAATTTGGTAGCCTCAGTTCAAAATTCTGTCTTAGTTACCTTTCTCATTGCTGAGACAAAATACACAACATCCAACATTAAAGGGGAAAAGGTTTCTTTGGCTCACAATCTATAGAGGTTTCAGTACATAATGAGCAGACTCCAAGGCAAGGGTGGCTTGGAGAATAGTTCAGGGTGGGCAGAAGCAAAGCAACAAGGGACAGATGAGTCTCTTACTGTCCCTTATAAAATATTTAGTCTATCAGGAGTAGGGCAGTGCCAATTAAATCGCTAAACTGATTTAGTAATTAGCCACCGTTAACCCTAGAAGCTTTGATTCTAGCCTTGAACCAAGAACCAGTCCCACACTCTAGATTCAGTCATGTCTGCAAAAGCCTTGTCTGTGCCTGCAGGAGGCTCCAGGTGGACGTCTGGGCACAAACGATAATGACTGTATCAGCTGACTTTGACAACTCCGTCAAAGCGTTTTGTTTCTTCAGGATCTAATGCTTCTGTCTGTAAAGTTCAATCATCATACATACTTCTACATTCTAAAAATTAATAAGAACATGTAATTTAAGTTGCTTAATATGAGACTTAGTATAGAAATTCTTCAATAAATAATGGCTACTTTAATAGTAATTTTCATGAGTAGAAACTCAAGAACCAGAAGAGGCAGCCAGGTTCAGAGACTTGCAGAAATAAAGTCTTGGAATGCATTTCCTAAAGTGGGACCTATTAATGAGTTCTTGGAACAAGTGACATCTTTCTTCTGATGGACATGGAGAATGTCACTCTTAAAAGGTACCACCTGGTCACAGTCACTCAATTAACAATACCACAGTGTAAGATAACAGACAAAGTAGAAATTCTGAAAGGCATTTTCTTTACAATTAAGAGTAATTCTGATGTTATTTAAATTCTTCCAAGCTCATACGATGAAATTTTAAAATAGAAACACTAACATACAACTTCAAAGGTTGTTGTGAGGATTAAATAAAATAATATATGAAAGAAAATCTATAAAGATCAGACTTGGAGGTACTCGACAATAGCATTACTTACTGTGGAATTTAGATAATTCAAGATAGCTCATCTTGATACTTAAAAGTTCATACATTTCAATTTATATGAGAGAATATATTCAAAATCATGGAAATAATTCAGCAGTGTTTCAAAAACAAAAATGTTTATTTTCCAATTATTAACATATCACATGTGGGAGGCAGAAAAACAGAGAATTAAAGATTAAGCAAAAATGATATAGTACTTTCATACATAAAAACTAAAGTGAAGCTTTATGACCTATGTGCCTGTGCTTTGCTTCATTTCCTATTACCTAGATAACTGTAGGGGTGAAGTTGAAGAACAGCCCCATTCCTACCCCACGGATCTCCCCTCCCTCAATTCTGACAATGTACTGATGTCAAGCAGCCAGCTCCTTCCCTCCTGACCCACAGGGGAATTTAGAAGTGGCATTTCTGTCTGGTTAGTTTGTCAACGTCTTAATTTCTATTTATTTGCATTAAATATATGTACAGTATCACTACACTGAAAAGACAATGAATTTTTCATATTTTCTTTCTCTTATTTTCCTAATTGTGAGTATGTTAATGAATACAGTCTATAGACACAACATCTTTTATCATCATTGCACAAAGACACTAAAACCTGATCTCAGTTGGGCATGCTTTTCGTACTAACTACTCTCCATTACCCACATTGCAGACATAGGATTCAACCAGGAAACCTTGTTTAATTTAACACAAATGATGCCCCAGCAGGGGTCTGAGTTGGTAAAAGACAAGAATAATTTAACATCAAAGATTAAATGCTAGGGTAAGCCCCACATGCATACTTCTAGCTTTTAATTACCGAGCAAGACTCTTTCTGAGATGGTTGCTTCACCAACTGTAGGCAGGAAAAGCAAATGCTATTCATTTGTTTGGTAAAATACTGCCCTAGAGGAGGAACAGTGCTTTCTTAATTTAAGAAATTTTGTGAAAGGTTATCATTAGACACTTAAACTTACAGTTTTATTTTTAAAATGGATAGTCAAATATTCACCTTGTACCTAACTTCCCTCATACTTGTAGTAGGGGTTTGGTATATGCAGACACAAGTCTAAAAGAAATGAAATGTGTCTACAATTAATTCTTTTTAAAAATTTTATAGGATTATTTTCTCTTACTATAATTCCTATACAGTAGGAAATGAGAGTTATGTAACTTATCCAAGTCTTAAAATTAGCAAGTAGTAGTCATGATTTTAACTTAAATAGTCCAACTCCAGAGTTTTGGCATTCAAACAATTTTACTCCAGTTCCTTTCCATGTTCAAACCACCATTTAGTCTGAAATTCTGGCACTGAGCTCTTACTAACTTCTTACTATAAATGTTACTGAGTGAAAATTACTATCATAATCAATTTAAAATATAAATATCTGGATTGTTCATTTGGACAATCACTTTTTTAAAGGCTGATCTATGCTAAACATATTTACCTGTCCACAGGGCATATTTTTGCTGAGAACAGATAGCTTTTTTCATATAAGTCTGGGCTCTTTTAAGCAGTGACGTGTAGAAGATTCAAACAGATAAATGACCAACAGCATTTAAATGGCATGGGATGAAATAGAGATGCAGGATTACAGTAGACCATGTGGCTAATGCATACACTGTCACTTTTTTTCCTCTTGCTGTTTTTTATTTGATGTTTTATCTTTAACATTAATTTTTAGCAATTTCACCAGAAGACTTGGAGACATTTTCATTGTTTCTTCTGCTTGGAACTTGTGGAGTTTCTTGAAACTCTGGGTTTGTAATTTCCATCGAATTTAAAAATATAAGGAGGCCCTGTGAAGATCTTCTAACTCACACCTACCCGTCCCCATCAGTGCAACTCTAGCAGCACTAGTTTACCCAAAATTCCACTTATCAGAATGGGGATGTGGCTCAGTGGCTTAGTGCTTGCCCGGCATGTAAAGGTCCTGAGTTTGATTTCCAGTACAAAAAAATATCCAATTATCTTTTCATCTAAATAATGCTACCAGTTATTTGCTATGGAATGGAAACCATCTGTAGGTAGTAAACTAGGCAATTTTTTTGCTCATCTAGCTAACACATCCTGGCAGGAACCAAGTAATGCAAGTAAGAGTTTCCGTGGAGAATTTAGATGGAAGCAAAGATCTCTAGGGGTGAATAGGACACAATTTAGTACCATAGGCATGGACTTGTAACTTAGGATTCAGTGTTCTGAAAGTAACACACCCGTAATCTATTCTGGCAGCCTATTAGGATGACTCCTTGAAGTTTGGACGTCAGTACAACATGATAAATAAGGTATAGAAATCTCAAAGGGCAAAAAGCTTAAGGAACTAGAAATACCATAGAACTTGACTATATAAGAACTGAACATCTGATATCTGGTGAGTTTATTGTGCCCTAGATATACTCACCTTCACTAAGATCATAAAAAATGCACTGGTGAGAGTGGGTAGATAAAACTTTCTCCAAGAAACACAATTACTACTATTTCTTCTAGGTTCCAGTTAACTCTGAGAGATAAAGTTTAACATCTACAGTAATAATGGAGATCTAAAGCTGCAGAAGCCATGGGTAGCACTTAAAAGTTAGGGGGAAGTTAGATGTACTTCTCTGTTTCTGTATGCTTAAACCAGAATGACATGCAAGGGCCTTTAATTCATAAGAATTTGTGGAATAATTCAGGCATTATACAGAGCCAGGGATCAAAACAGTGAACAGTTTAACAGAAGTTTCCTCAAATTATACAATTTTTTAAATTTGGATCTGACTAATATTGATATCATCCTCTGGCATGGAAAGTCATGGTCCTTTATTCATTGTCCAAATCTAAGCACGTTTCCAGAGCAGTAATCAACAGTTGAAGGGAACATCTGGCTTCTTTGTATAAGCACCTTGCAACACCACTTCAGGTATATATATGAAATATTCTTTTTATCTTTCCCCAAAGTTAGCTAGGATACCTATCACAGTAACTATGCACTAAAAGAAGAAACATCTGAATTTTTTCTTAACATTTATACTATTTGAGGAGATTTGAAATGCCATCATGATAGTTTGGAGAGACTAGCTGTTTATGAAGTACAAACGATGAAGTTCTGATTGATGTTAACAGTTAGTGCAGTGAGTTTTCAAATTCACTTGCTGATTAGTTCCTCTATCTTTAAATATGTAATTATGATATATAGATTTATAATTTGACAAAACTTTCCAAACCAGTAGAATAAAAGCCACTGTGGCAGGAAATGGCAAGTGAAAAGTATAAATTCCCTAGTCAAAATATATAATCAGAAGAAATACTGAATCCTGAGAAGAGATATATAGTAACATATTCTTAAGACTTTAACAATTACCAAACGGTAGCCTTTTATGGTGTCATCATTCAATTTTCCATCTAATAACTGCAAAAAAAATCCACAAGTCATTATATATGGAAAAGTAAAGCAGTTTCTGCGTTAGGTCAACAGAGCCAACAACAGTTTGCACATGTTGATCTGGCATGTGCGTTCTTCTTGCACCCCAACAAGGAGCCTCAAAAGTAGCTCATTTTTACATGGCAAAGACAATAGTTCTCTCTGCTCTCTTGATCTATACCTAGTTAACTATGTTTACTCTCCAACTTTTAGTCAAAATGAAATCTTGAAGAACACTGAATATCTTGACTTTTTCAAAACATCATATAGATACACTCTTTTAATGAAATAGTGCTACTTGAAACTTGGGAGCAGAAAGTGATTAAGAACCTTAAAGTCAAAGGATGACTTATATATGCCAGAAATTGGAGAAAACTTTGACAAACAGTCACAGCTGTCTAATACGAGCTGAATTTCTGGTGACCTAGTGTTCTGAGACAAGCCAGGTCATCTTCCTATGAAACTGTGAAAAGTATATTTGGTCTTTATTTCCATTTCTTGCTACCCAATTCCCAAAATCCATATATCTCCAGAGTGTTGAGCATCTAAGCTACTCTCTCCAATGACCCAAACCCAAGGAGTTGAAAGGCTCAATTTTATAGCTTGCTGGTGAGAAGTGTGACTCAAAGTCTAAGCCTTGTGATTAGCATCTAAAATAAGAAGGGAAGTTTTGGGGACTTAGCCTCAATTCTTTAGGTTGTAACAGTCTACTGGAAAATTATTTAATGTATGAGGCCACAACCCCCATATATCTGGTATCAAAAATGTTGTGATAAATGGTTTGTGGGAGTACAAAAAGCTCTTCTTTTCCTATCTCTAATAATCTCTGGAACAATCCCCCTTCTGCTAAAAAAATACATTTATTGAACTCTTTGGTGTTTGGAGGTAGTGTGTAACACATTTTTTACTGCTAATCCAACCTACTTACTCAGAAGTTAGCTAACAAGACAGGTTTCTGCAAAAGTCTGACTGTTTAAGCTTCTCAGCATTCACACTATATGACCCTGCAGATTTGATTGTAGTAGGAATATTTGTGATGCTAACGGTGCTGTGTGGAGTCTCTGTAAAGTTACTATAGTAGAGCTACAATATAAACAGTTCAATTTCTAGGGAATCCTATCCTCTGTTCAAACAACAGTTCCTGGTATATTACTGAATACCCAATCCTGAGACAGAAGGATAGTATAAGGATTTGACATACAGTGGAGTGAAATTTTGACAAATGGGAATTAAAGGCTTGTAGATAGAATTCTTTTACTTTTCTCTTCCTAACCATGCTATCTTTGCATTCAGATATCCATATGGTTCTTTAGAACATGTCCTAGGAGATGTATGTATCAGTTACACTAGATAGCATAGTGACATGCTAAGGAAAGTTCTGCTCCTGCCTTGTAACATTTCCTCTTTGTCTGTGAGTACATTTTTCAATAAATTAAAAGTGCTTACTTGCTCCCTCAGATTTTACTTTGTGAGGAAACCAAAGACAAAACACATTATCTGCTCACAACTTGGTATTTAAACCCAAATCTCACTGTTTCTACTTTCCCAGTCTCTTCTCTGACACTCCTTGCCTTGAAGTATATGCTCAGCTGATGTCAAACTCCATTGGCTTCCCCAAAGAAAACATATTACTGTATGTCTCTCAACCCTCACGAGTTCTTCACTCAGTAAAGAATACCATATTTCATTCCCATGTAATTGTCTTATAGCAATTCAGTCAAGGGGGACTACATCCTATGTTTTTTCTTTAGGGTAAGAGGCATAAAGTACAACAGCTTATGGCTGAGCACACAGAGAATTCTTCACTCTAGACCGCAATAATGCAGTAAAAACTGTGAATGTGGTGTGACCCTGCACCTTCATGGAATTTCTCATCCATACTATAGAATCCATACATTACACTAGACACTGTAGGAGACAATGTGTGCAAAGTAAATAATTTTTGAGAAAGTGGAAAGAATGTTTTGAAGCTATTTGTTAGTGACAGGGACCCTGGAATTTAGACTATTCTTACACTGACCTTGGAATTTGGAGTGTTGACTGAAATAATGGTAAAAGCATTTGAAGCAGCAGGCAAATCTCTCACTTGAAAGCAGGTGAGATACAAGTACATATGTTTTGGTTTGAGATAAAAAGAGGAAGTCTTCAAGTACAAATTTCTGTCCATACTTTGAGAATTTGGAAAACTACTTAGCAAAGGATTCAAGGTTACATTTTAAAAACCAATGAATGCTGCTGATTATAACTCAAGCTATTCATATGTGGTTTTAAGACTACATTTGTAATAAATTCACACCTTGTACTTGAAGTGAGAAAAACTGATGTTTCCTACAGTTAAAAGATTCTTGAGTGCTTTATCTTTGCCACTTGCTGTGTGAGGCACTTAAGAGTATAAAGATGTATCACATAAGGTCTTTGCTGTCCATGAGCTTATAGTCTAATAAGAGACGGATGAGCCCTACTGATAAACTAGATAATATAAGTGTCCTGAGAGAAGTATGCAGTGTTGGGGAAGACCAAGGACAAGGGCTGGTGAAGCATGTTTGTATAGGGGAGAACCTACCATTGCCCTTGTTTTCTGAAAGTACAGCATGACAGGAACCCTATGACTGGTCATAAAGACTCTCTGTGGAAGCTCAGATCAATAACAACACAGTGGATGTGAGCGCAACCTGGTTGCAACATCTGTCACTATGTTGATGCCAGGGTTGATTCCGCTGATCTGGCTGGCTAGGCCAGCCCTTCCTCCCTCACTGCATCCTGTGCATCCCTCAATCAAAAAGGATGACCATCCCCAATAGAGGAGGATCATTGGCTTGATTTAGGTATTGTGAATAGCTAAGCTCCTGTGCTAGAACCTCCAAGCAAGTTCTCAAAAACAAAATATACTACATATGTGCATTATCTCAGAGTTTCTACTGTGGAGAATCCCCAGATTTCAGGAAAAAGTGGACCTATTTAATATTATGTTCAGGGATCCTTCTCTGCGATAATGATTATGCTCTTTTCTGCTTTTTTTGTGACTTAGTAAAGATTCTCAGGTGTGATATAGTTGTTTTTATCCCTTGTTCAGCTTGTTGTCTAATTAAGTGATCAATTTTTTTCCTAGATTTTAAAAATAGGCCTTTTCTGTTCCATTGTCTGAAGGAACTAACTCTTCTGGTCATATTTTATAGAAAAAACAACTTTACTCTTCAAGTTCAACAATCGAGATTCTGAAACAACCTGCTTTGAAATTCTCCCTATATCCCATCTCTAGAAAACACCATATACATATATTTCTCTTATTAATAATTTCGTGTTTAAAGTACTATTAATGGATTCTCCTCTGTGCTGTCCTATATATAAGGGAGAAAGGCAAAATTCCTATCCATCTGGATTCTTTCCTGTTTTCCTCCTTTCCTCCCAGGAGTGAACACATGTTACCAGGACTTCAGACTTGTTTGAATTCTGTTTGATATTGAGTGGGGTTGTTTAACTCACAGTTTGGAGAGATACACATCTAAAATTGGACAGTTCATGGAGTGAGAGAACTGTGTGGGGCTGTAGTCCTACCCCAGAGTACATTTGGGTAGAAGGAGGAGACATCTTTGCTATCACAGATAGCCATAGCATTTATGTTTGGGAGACAGATGAGCAAATTTGCCTCCTTATTTCCTGCTGATCATAGGGCTTTTTTGTCTCCAGTTATCTTCCAGCAAACAAAAAAGCCACTTGGCCACATAATGCTCACATTTTATTTATTTAGTTCCCCCCTGTAGTGTTTTCAGAACGAGCTACCCTGCACGAAGGAATTATGTCTACTGATTAGCAAGGCTGGACTATTGTTTGAGAAGTTTCCTTGTGACCTCTGCAATGGATTAATTGTTTGCCATAAAAAAGTCCCTTAACCTTGTGGTATTTCCCTTTATATTCTCTAAGTGGAGGATAATAATGCTCAAAAAATGACTTGATGTCCACAAATAAGACCCATCCTTTCAATATCTTTGTGCATATATACTTTCTTTCACAGTGATAATACTATTTTGTCCAATTTAAAATAATTCGACAGTTCCTAAAGACTGCTTTCTAGACAATAAAAGAGATTTTCAAAGTATTACTATTCAGTTCAGATGTTTAATTTTATCAGATGTGAAATTTGTGATAGAACATATTTTAACTCTCTTACTTTATTTGAATCATTTTTGAAATAATAATAACTTCATCCATTACAGGAAATTGAGAGTGCACATAGGCACAGAATATAAATATGAAGTCCATAGTAATAGTTCACATCAGAAATATAAAAGATGAAAAAAACTTTAAAATGGCAGTATTTTGGGATTTGCTTTATGCCTCAGTTTTATAAACAAATTAATCAGGAATAAGTGCCCAAAAAGTGAGGCGAAAAGAACGATGAGAAAAAAACTAAGTAGTGCATTGGTGTGGTGACTGAAAAGGTTGGTTACAATGCCTTTAAAGAAAAAAGAAAAGAGAGATTCATACAGTTTACAAATAAAAAACTTGTGCTAGTAAAATGAAAGCTACTTCACAGGAGTAGCACTGAGAATGCTGAAGTACAGTTATAAATGATTGCCAGTTTAGAAAAGTATAACATAGTTATAAAACTCCCAGAATGACTATTGTGGCAATTACAATTCTTTTTAAAAATCAAAACTTTGATGTTAAAATCTATCAAATTGAAAAATATTAGAAAGCTCTTGTTTATCAGAAAGCTACTGTATTTAAAATTAATTTTAAAAGTGGAATTGATTTATGCTAGGTTTTGATAAAGTGCTAGAAAAGGACAGCACATTATCATTGAGAAAATTGCCAGTTTGAGGAAATAAACTTTTTCCTCTCCTATTGGGCTTTTCTTTTCAGCCTCTTATGCAGACTCATTGTATGTCAAATGCAAAAATTCTAGTATAAAAATGTTTATATTCTATATTTTTACCTGAGTTTTCTTCATTCTTCACATCTAACAATGTTAGCCTGAGTTGAAGCTTTGACATTATAACTTTTATGATTATATTTACATTTGAAAACATTTTTCAGGCTATCAGCTGTGAAATAAAGAAACAATAGTGGCAATAAAAACACAAAACTAACAAATGTAGCAATAATGTAAAAATGAGAATAAAAACTATTACTGAAAATGAATTTAAAGTATTATAAATGAAACTGATACCAAATAACTAATGCAGTCCTTATAATGCAAGTGCAAAGTTTGAGAATAAAAATATTAATGTGGGGTCAGAGATTTAACTCAGTGGTGTAAGCACCTTCCTGGTAAGCACAAGGTCATGAGTTTGATCTGTGGAACCAAACAGAAAAAAATATTAATGTGAAATGCATGGACATTGTGCTGCATGAAATCAGTTACAAAAAGATAAATATTATATAATTCCTGTTGTGCAGGTACCTGTCAAATTCATAAAGACAGGAAGTTGAATAGTAGTTTTTAGTGTCTGGGGGCTGGAAACAGAGAGTGTTTAATGTGCATACATTCAGTTTTGCAAGATGAAAAGAGTTCTGGAAATGGATGCTGGTAATGGGTGTACAAGTATGAAAATGCGTTTGGACACCACTGAGCTGTTGACCTAAGTGTGGTTACAGCTGCGATTGTAGCTCAGTGGTAGATCGTACAAGACCCATGATTCAAACCTCAGCACCAAAAAAGATTAAGATGGTAAATTTAATTTTCTGTACAAGAATTAATTTTTTAGAAGATCATTTAATACTATGGTATTTCTGTGAAAGTTTACTGAAAAAAGTGACTTTGTTTCCTGTTCCTCTAAGATTTTGTGCAGAGTACTCAGTACACCACTCTGGCAGTTCACAGGCCATTGTCACAGTCATTTGTGAAAGGAATTTCATGTTACAAGCATATGCCTGTTCCTTCTCTTTACGTGGTGAGGAGTTCAATGTGAACAAGGCAGAAGATTTTGAAGAGACAGAAATGCGATTAAAAGCTTTCCTTTCTCTTCTAAGTTCTTGGAATGACTTTAACCTGTTGGAGAGGTTCAGGTGTGGAAACATCAGCTTGAATTTTCACCTGCCTGGAAATACAGAGTGGGGAGAATCTTAGAGGTCACCTGGAGCTCCAGTGATGCAAGGTTGGTGCATGGTACTTGTAGAGCAGGTCACCTGGCGGCATTTCTTAGGTATACAAGGTAAAGCTGCAAAGGGAGAAGTTAGACTAATTCACACCATACAGTATCTCATCACATATGTAGATATTTGGGAATAATGTCTGGAATCGCCATGTAGAATAACCTTCTGTGTGTTTCTCTTATACATAAGTAACTTGATACCTGAGAAGTCATAGGACCTAATCCTGAGCAGATGTAGTCTAGCATCTTCTAAGTAATCTTTTTTGCTGATGTATATGAAGTTTTGATAATCCATGGGAAGATTTTGACTATAATGCAGTAATAAATGAGTAAGGAAAATATGCACATACATTAGTGTAAGAGTTTAAAGGCCTCTTACCACTTAGCTTTGTGTACACAGAAATTTTTAAAAAGAAAACCTTAAGAATAGTTGACTTTAAGAATGTCAAAATTCATTTGTGCTGCATCAAAATGTTACCTTGGAAAGAAAAAGTATAATATCTACTCTGTCATTAGCACAATGTAAAACCCCTTTTATTCAATATTAATCAGGGAGAAAAATGTAATTTAAAATTTCTCATATTGGCATTCAGTATTTATTTTAAAACTTTCTGAAAATCCATGTACAATGGATATTATTAAGAAACTTAGATCACTGGAAAATATTTTCATGAGCTGAAACTAAAACTTTCACCCTTTAAAAAAATATAAGACACCCCCAACCTTGAACATAGTCACATTAAAGCTACATCATCTTGCCAGCAGCATTGATTAATGACTGGTACAGAACATTGCATATGTTCTTTGAGTTCAATCAAAATAAGATACTCAAATTTTGCTATAAAGACCTATCTTTCTGATAAGTCTCCATTAACAGAAAAGCACTGAAACATTTAGAAGTCATAGAGGTTCCACAGAGGTTTGTACAGTCAATAGTAAGAAAAGTTTAAAGAATGGTGCAGCAAAGAACATTTATAGAAGAGTCTGGTGATTTCAAAATAAACCTACATACATAAAATTTTTCTTATATGATGTCTTGGTTACTTTTCTCTCATTGTTGAGGCAAAATACCTGACACCCAAAATTAGGGAAGGGAAGGTTTATTTCTTTCAATTTTGGAGGTTTCAGTCCATACTCAGCTGGCTCCAAGCAGCAGGGCGATATGACCAGGCCTCGGTAAACAGCAGGTGCAAACCAGGAAAGTGAGAGAGAGAAAAAGAGAGAGTGAGTGAGACACCTTCTTCCTGCCCTTACACTGTATACTCGCTCCACCCCTCACTCCATCCCTGGGCAGGTATAACACTTACACCACCAATCCGAGCACTAGACAATGAACCAATCACAAGTGGTAGATTTGGTTGTGTCCATGGTTACATGAGGCTTGGGCAGGTGCATCTGAACATAAACCATAACATATGACAAGACAGTTTAATTTATTGAAAACATTGTTAAGACACAACTGGCTATTGTTTTGGAAGAATATAATATTATCTTACACAGTATTTGTAACTGCATTCCAGGTAAATAAAAATACATTTTAAAGAAATCAACAAAATATTTCCAGCTCACATACAAACTGAGTAGTATACATAATTAAACAAACTGGAAGTAAAATACATGTCCATCAACAAGGGAATTATGCAAAACCATGTGGTTCTTATTTCAAAGATTAGTACAGTCAGTGAACATTAATTAAGGCTATGCTAACTGAGTCAAAGATTTTTTGATAAGCAAGTAGTGAAAAACTAACAATATGAATAAAAACAATGGAAAATTAAGCATATATCCAAATATTTACAAAAATTTTGAAGCATGATTATATCTACTATTAGAAGGCTTTCAGGAAATGATTGTAATCTGAATATTGAATATTGTAACCCAAGTATTACAATCCTTTTTTTAATCTCCTCACAATTTGGAAAGTTATATTTCTAATCCCACTGAAGCATTATTGGAATCCTGGCAAGTCAATTCCAGTCTACCATCTCCAATGCAACCCATGGCAAGAGTAAAGATACCAAGACATATTCAAAGTTAAGAGCTGATATGCATACTTTTTTTTTATTTTGAAGGTAATAAAATACAACAGAGCAAGACAAAATAAAGCCAATTGAGAAAGTTTAGTGAAATTGGTACAGAACTTCACAGCAGGGTTACCAGGATAACAGTAATAGGTACCATAGTATTTCTTGATATCTTCACAATAGTTGTTCTTTCAATCAAGTATAGCAAAATCAAGCCAAATATGGAACATTATAGAACTTATCAAAACAGAATATTGAATAGAGCAATACCATTAATCAGAACAAAGCAAAACAGTGATAAAAATATTTGCCTTCAAAGAGATGGCAATAGGCAATCCCCCTTACTTGCTATATTGCATATGGTCAACCTCCCAAGAGATGCTCAGAACTCCAGCTCCCACTTGCTGGCAAGGGTGGGGGGATGGGATGTTTTATTCTCAGCCCATGTACCAGTAGGCTCACAGGTGCTTTCCAAGGAGGCGAGCTGGTTGCTTGGTTTCCCAGCACCCTAAGTCCCAACATGGCGCAGATCTCAGGAGACACTGCTGGTTCTTGCCCTGGGCCGGCCACAGTTTGGCAGGCCACAGCCACTTACCAGCTGATATGCAAACTTTTGTGCCCTGAGTATTCATAGCCTCTTACTTAGAGGCTCATACCTAGCTGACATTCGTGGAGCTGAGGGGCTCTGCCATCCTGCTGTGCTTCAATCTTTTATAGACAGCACTATGTGATGAAACAGGAAACTGTCAGGTTGGCCTCTGGGATTACATACCAGTACCTCAGCTAGCCTTATTTACATCACTTACAGCCAATTGAAGGGAGAAGGAAATATCAGTATATGGGAATAAGCCTCGATTTGACTAATGTTGCAGCAATTATTCTGAATTCAAGAAGAGTCACTCAAATTGTCTCCCAAAGCAAAGGAATATCTTTATCTGCAGTCATTAGAAATTTCAAGTGCTATACTTTTCATCAACAGTTGAATTCAAGTAAATCAAATTTTCAGTTGAATAAAAAGAATGCTTTCTATCTCAGACCCTATTTTACAATTGAATTGAAATAAATAACTAGAACTACACTTAGAAAGCTCAAAAAGGAGGTCTAAATATTTTAACATAAAAATATTGCATTATCCAAGTTGTCTAATTCAAGATCCATGGGTATCACATTCTTCTTGTAACTCTCTCAGCTATATAAATAGGTAACAGTAAGAGTTAAGTTTCAAGCGTACATGATACAGTTAACCTTACCTTCAAGGATCTGAAAGACTGGAAACCTGTAAACTGTGCCAGAATTACAGATTTGTCAATACATCAAAGCACATGTGCTTAGTTTTTACAAAATTTTTGAATATTAGAATAGACACGGATGTGCTGCTGTACCACAGCAACTCTAATTTCTTAATGGTTTTATCAAGCCAAATTTGTAGTTTTTACTTCTACTACATGGTCCTCAAGCCAACATAATCACTCAAGGTCTGCTTTGTTGTTGTTTGTTTGCTTATGTGCTTTTACTGTTTTAGTGCATGTTTGCAGTACATAATAATTACATTCATGGATTTGTGACATACATAAAACCCACTTCAGTTTCCTTCTTTTTTCCCTCCCCTCCATCTTCCTTTGATTTTTCCAGCATTAGATTCATTGATTTATTTTAAAGACCTTAAAAGTTAATTATCATATCTACAGATTGAAAACCAGAATAATAGTGTAAAGAACACATAAGATGATTGTATTAAATCAGGATGCACTTTTAGATACATTGTCAGCACTGAATTGCAATACTTTCTTTCTTTTTTTCCTATTTTCTGTTTTATTTTGTAGTGTGTGTGTGTGTGTGTGTGTGTGTGTTTCAGTGTAAAAAAAAAACCCACGAGATACTTCAGTTTTGTATGCCCGAGTTATTTCACTTAATATTATGGTCTCAAGGTGCATCCATTTTCCTACAAATGACTCAAATTTATCCTTTCTATAACAGAGTAATATTACATTATGTACAAATAGCACATTTTTATCCATTCATCTGTTTCTAAGATACAGCTATTATTAATCATGCTGCTATAAGCATGGGTATGCATACATTGCTATGATATGATGTCTTTAATTGTCTTGGGAAGATACCTAGAAGGGGAATAGCTGAGTCAAATGGAATATCTACTTTTAGTTTTTAAAGAAATCTCCATATTGATTTACATGTGGTTGTATCAGTTTATATTCCCACCAGTACTGGACAAGGGTTCCTTTCTCCCCACAGTCTCACCAGCATTTGTTACTGATTTCCAAATGGTAGCCATTCTTTCTGAAGTTAGCTAAAATCTCAGTGTTGTTTTAACTTGCTTTTCTCAAATACCTAGTGAACATTTTTTCATACTTATTGGTCATTTATGTTTCTTCCTCTTAAAAGTGTCTATTCATCTCAGATGCCCATTTTTAATTGAATCTTTCAATTTGGGGGAATCTAATTGTTTGAGTTCTTTATATATTCTAGGTATTAGTTCTTTGCCTGAGGCATATTTGGCAAATTTTTTTTCTCATTCTATAGATTGTCTCTTCACTCTGTTTGTGATGTCCTTTGCTCTGCAGGAGCTTTTTAATTTGATGTGATCCCATTTGTTGATTCTTGATATTATTTCTGGTATGACTAGGACTTTGGTGATAAAAAAAAAACAGTATGACACTGGCAAACACACAGACACACACACACACACACACACACACACACACAGTTGGAACAGAAGATTCAAAAATAACAGACACAATCAGCCATATTGTTTTTGACAAATGGGTCAAATGCCTTTGCTGGAGGAAAGATACTCTCTTTAACAAATGGTGCTGGGAAAACTGGCTACTGATGTGCTGAAGGTGAACATAGAGTATCTCTCACCATACATAAAACTAAATGGATCAAAAATCTAAATATTAAAACAGAGACACTAAATCTACTGCAAGACAAAATAGATAAAATTGTTGAATACTCAGACTGATTTTTCAAAGCTTCACTGTGTTATGGAACATACAACCTCCATGAGGAGCTTTGAATGCAGAAGTTCTTGTACTGGTAATTGTATTGTTTGGCCTGTTTGTTCTTGAATTATTGCATAAGAATAGACACACTTGGCAAGGAAAGACCTGCAAGAAGTACCCCTGTGCTCAGAAGTAATAGAACTGGAATTGCCTGATCCTTTAATTTCTTTCCAACATTTGTTTTGACAATTTGGAGTTTTGTTTGTGTTTTTATTTTGCTAAAATAGACATCTGAGTCAAGGTAATGGTGATAGAGGAGGAAGAGGATACAAAATAAATTTATTTGATAAAGAAATTTCTACAAAGGGAATGTAGATGCCTGCTGAGAAGGTTGAAAAGAAAGGAGATGGAAGATTTCCTGATGGCAGATCTGGAAGAATTGGATGCAATTTAAGTAACAAATAAGGTATGGAATTAGGTTATAAAAACAATGTGTAGGACGGACAAAAGGCAGTGAATAAAGATAAAGGAACCAGAGGAGGCTGCTATCAAAGTGATGCAGCTTAATATGACATTTGAAAATAACACAGGAGAGAAGAAAAGAGCCGAGCACCATGTGATGGTTTAAGCTGACAGTGAGCAGCTGCGGCGGCTGCTGAGTTCTCTCTTCATGGCGCTCTCCCGGTATAGTACTGTAATTTGGCATCTCACGTTACAGGATTTAGCTTGAAGTCAGGCAGTTAGTTACAGCCCAGAATTCTGAATAAGATATTCGTTTGTTTTTACTTAAGTGTTGAGATCTTCCTGGAGTTCTTTTTTTTATCTAAAAATACCAACCATGCAAGCATAACAAGAGAACCATATGTCCTTGAGTTTAACTATAACAAATGCTATCTTTTCAGTTTTCAGAGGTCTCTTCAGACATTTCACTTTATTCCCTCTTGTGCATCTGATGTTCATGATCGAGATTTTTCTTGTGAACTATGTCAATAAATAGCAAAAGCCAAGAGCAGATTTCGCAGGAAAATTAGATGCTAAAGGCAGATGTCATCTCATCGATTATATAGTTAGATATTGAAGTATAATCTTACACCTTAAAATATATATATACATTGTTGCTCCCTATAAATTTATATTCTTTACCATGGGTGACTGGCTGTTCTTCTACTATAATTATCTTAAATTATATTTAATGTATTGTTACCTAAATCATATAAAATTTATTAGACACATATAAATATGCTATCATATTAACACTCTAATAATAGAAACAATTAACTACTTTAAAATCAAATTTGAAAATTCATCCTTATACACAAATTTGTGTAAATAGTGATATTTGAATATACTTGAAAAATTAAATTATTAAGTTAATGCCAAAAGCATATTTTTGAGAAGCAAAATTTTAGACAAAAGGCCAACAGCTGATAATAGTCATTGACATATAATTTCCTTTGTAGAGCTCCTGAATTCTGAGTATAACAATCATCTGTTCCTCTCAACATGAAAGATGATTAGATATTTATAGAAGATAAAATCTTATAAAATGATACTGATTTGAGTCACTGACTGTTCCAGTAGTTGTGTATTTTGAAAATCATATAATTGCTTTATCATATACTTTACTAATAACCCAAATTTTCTCCTTTAGCATATCATTCAGATGCTTAAGAATTTTAAAAGATTAAAATATTGAAGGGAAAAATAACAAATTGAGTTTCTAAAGTTATGTTTTCAAAATTAAGAGCACTATGAAGGCTAATATTGTTCCTAAAATGTAATTATTGACATTATTGTTCATTAGGAGACTTTTACAGTTAGTATTGAAGTCCAAGAAGACATAAATCACTCCATGGAGGCTTCTCCTTACCCACACGCCCAACATGCCCTAAATCCCTCAGCATGGGATTCTGATCCTGCACTATGGCCACTCTCTCCACTCACCCAGAAAGGTCCAAGCCATTTCCATGCTTTGAAATGCTGTTCATGTGATACTGACATTTTTTTCCAGTGTTGGGGATTAAACACCTCCTACAAATTAGGTAAGTTATCTCCACTGTGCTACAGTCTTGGCCCTTGTTTTTGTTTTTATTTGGTTTGGTTTGGTTTTCTTGTTTTGTTTTTGTACCAGGGACTGAACTCAGGATGACCCCGAGCTTGCCAGGCAGGCACTTCTGCCATTGAGCTAAACTCCCAGCTTGGTTTTGTTTGTTTTTTTGTTTTGTTTTGAGACAGGATCTCATCACATTGCCCAAGCTGGCCTCAAACTTGTAATTCTTCTGCCTCAGCCTTCACAGGGACTACAGGTATGTGCCACTGTGCCCAGTTACTAGTTATTTTCTAACCTTACAACTGTGGCTCCTCGTTTGAAGACATTAGAATGTCATCTTCTTACTTCTCCATAAGTGACTGTTATGGCTTATATTTAGATGTCCTCCCAAACTCTCATGCAGCTGTAGGTAGGGATTATGTGTTGAACATGGATGTGATACTGGGGTTAAGTGTGTGGATAATGGAAGATCCACCCAGCATATAGGTGGAACCAATTGAGGCTTGCAGCCTCAATATAGTGTAAAGGGACAGAAAGAAAGAAAGCTTGCTGCTGCTGCTGCTGCTGCTGCTGCTTGCTGCCTTGTTATCTCTCACCTGCTTGCTATGTTCTGTTTCTCCTTTGAGACGACCCTGTGCCATCCCACCCTGCCTTGGAACCAGCTATGAATTAAAACAACCACAAAATGCAAGCCAAACAAACCTTTCCTTCTTTAATTTTAGGTGTTAGGAATTTTTGTCTCAGCAATGAGAAAAGTAAGTAAGACAGTAATTATTGACTCTGAAATGTTTCAAAGTTAAAAACATTCTCCATCCTCCCAACTTTGACATTAAGTCCATACTTCATACAGAAATGGAAACAACACCTGGACACCATCAGCAGCCAAGACAAGCCTTGGTCAGCCCTCCCCTCATCCAGATGAATTCACACCCTGAAATTTCTGAAAAGATAGCAAGGGAAGTAAAGCAGCAAATCTATGAGGCTACAGAGGAAATCAGATCAGAAATAATCTCTCAGGTAAAGACAAAAATGACAACCTTAGTGAAGGAGTTGCTCAGCATATCTAGGGGAAGACATAAATAAAAAGTACAGAAGCATGGAAAAATGATGAATACCTTGAATGAACAATTTAGGAAAAAATAGAATGAATGCAACAAATTCAAAGAGATATCCAGTAAATTTAAAATTTCATTGAAAGCTAGCAAAACTGCTTGAATGAAACTGAAGATAGGCTTTCATACCTTGAAGACAGGATAGTAGTAAGTGATCACAAAAGGAAAAAACTCTTAAAAATAATAAGGTACCATGAAATAACAATTCAAAAGCTCAAAGATGATGCAAAAAAAAAAAAAACCTCAATATAAGTCCGACAGGTGTCAGTGAAAACACAGGAGTAAACACAAATGACATAAAAATTATTTTCAGAAGTAATAGCAAAAAATTTCCCAAGCATGACAAAAAAACCTGAAATACAGATGAGTGAGGCATATAGACTTCCAACAGTCATAACAAACATTAATCTACATCCAGACATATAATAATCAAGTTCTCAGAAATTCAGCATGAAAAGATAATATTAAAATTTGTTAGAGAAAAGAGACAGATCAAGTATTAGGGAAAGCCCATTAGAATCATGACTGACTTCTCAACACACTCTCAAATCAAGACAAGCTAAGAGTGAAGTATTTTAAGCCTTGAAAGAAAACAACTTTCAACCCAGACTGATGTACCTTATAAAACTATTTCAAAATTAGCATGACAAAGAACAACTGAAGAAATTCATGTCCACCAAACCAACCTCAAAAAGACTACTGAAACATATTCTAAATAGAGATAAAAATGACTACAAATCCCAGATCAACAGAATCAAACCACCAGGGAGACCAAGAAATTAAACAAGTGGAAAAGCATGGAGCCAACAACAGGAAAACAATATGACAAAGATAAGTCAATACATATCAGTTATAACCATCAATGTAAATGGCCTCATTTCACCAATTAAAAGAAATAGATTGATAGAATGGATCAGAAAACGAGATCCCACAACATACTGTATACACATCTAACTCAAAAAGAAACTCATTGACTGAAAGACAAAGGATGGAAAACAAAATTCCATGTGACAGGAACCCAGAATAAAGCAGGGATATCTATTCTTTTTTCAGACAATGTGAACTTCAGAAATGATCAAACGAGGTAAAGAATGTCACTACATACTTGCTAGGGGAGAACTTCAAGAAGATGAGGTTGCAATCATAAATATATATGCAGCAAACACAGGAGCACCCAACTACATAAGACAAATACTAATAGACATGAAAAATGTGCAATAGCAAGTTTGTAATGGGTATACTTAATACCTCTTTGTCACAAAAATTGCATAAACTAGATAAAAAGTCTGCAAAGAAATACTAGAACTGAATCAAACTGGTGAACAAATAGACTTACTAGATGATTACAGCATGTTCCAACAAACAAAATCAGAATATACATTCTTCTCAGCTGCACATGGGACGTTTGCTAAAACAGACTAGATATTAGCCATAGGACATGTTTAAGTAAACACAAAAGGACTGAAATTATCTGAGCGTAGTGCACTGAAACTGGAAATTAATGGCAAAAGATGAAAAAGCTACATAAACACATGGATATTAAATAACACCTTCCTGAACAACCAATGGGTTACAGATGAAATTCAAGAAATTAAACAGTATCTACAATTCAATGAAAATGCAGATACAACATACCAGAATGTGTGGGATGCAATGAAAGTGGTCTTAAGAGAAAGATAAAGCAATGAATTCTCACATCAGGAAAACAGAATGAGCACAAATAAATGACCTGATGCTGCAACTAAGTTTCTAGGAAAAAAAGAACAAGTTATGACCAAAACTAACAGAAGGGAGGAAATTATAAAGATCAGAGCAGAAATTAATGCAATTGAGACTAATAAAACAATACAAAGAATTAATGAATCAAGGAGTTGATTCCTTGAAAGACTAAATAAAATTGATAACCCTTAGCCAATCTCATCAAGAAAAGGAAACAAAAAATTCAAATTCATGCAATGAGGAATGAAATGGGTGAAATTACTCTAGATCCTGTGGAAATTCAGAAGCTCATCAATACATACTTTGAAAATCTTTACTCACATGGGCTGTAAAACACAGAAGAAATGGACAAATTTCTAGAAATTTGAATCCCCCAAAGTTGAATCAGATG
This sequence comes from Dolichotis patagonum, assembly GCA_004027295.1. Lineage (NCBI taxonomy): Eukaryota > Metazoa > Chordata > Mammalia > Rodentia > Caviidae > Dolichotis > Dolichotis patagonum. The sequence goes on along the minus strand of PVJX010009678.1, from coordinate 25,794 downwards.
ATTTAAAATTTTTTAATAACCCAATGTCAGTTACTGAAATTGAAAATAGAATTAAAAACTCACCAAAAAAGAAGAGCTCAGGACCCGATGGATTCATGGATGAATTCTATAAAAATTTAGAGACGATTTAACACCAGTACTCCTCAAACTCTTTAATTAAATTGAAAGGGGAGCAATTTCCCCTAACTCATTCCTGAAGGCAAGTATTACTCTGAAATCAAAACCATAGAAAGAACCAACCAAAAAAGAGAACTACAGGGCAATCTCCCTCATGAATACAGATGTAAAAATTCTCATTAAAATACTAGCAAACAGAATACAGCAAATCATCAAGAGTATTACACACCAAGATAAAATGGGATTCATCCCAGGGATGCAGGAAGGGTTCAACATACACAAATCAAAAAATGTAAAATACCAGTTGTCAGAGTCAAGGACAAACATCAGATGATCATTTCAATAGATGCAAAAAAAGCTTTTGATAAAGTCCAACACTCATTCATGATAAAAGCCCTACAGAAAATCAGAATAAACTGTCTCTATCTTAATCTGATAAAAGCCATCTATGACAAACCAACAGCCAACATCAAACCAAATGGGAAAACACTGAAACCTTTCATTCTAAAATCAGGAGCAAGGATCAGGACAAGGATGTCCACTATCACCTATCCTATTCAATATAGTTCTGGAAACATTAGCCAGAGCAATTAGATAAGAAAGAGAAATAAAAAGGATAAAGATAGAAAAGGAAGTAGTTAAATTAGCATTATTTGCAGATGACATAATGCTCTACATAGAAGACCCAAAAATTCCACCAAAAAACAACTGGAGTTAATGAGCAAATTCAGCAACATAGCTGGGTACAAGGTCAACACTCAAAAATAAATAACTGTCTTGTGCACAAACAACAAACTCACTGTAAGAGAAATTAGGGAAATAACGCTTTTCACAATATCATCTAAAAAAATGAAATACTTAGGAATAAATCTAACAAAGGATGTAAAAATCTATAGACGAAAACTATAGTACTCTGAAAAAAGGATATTGAAGAGGATATCAGAAAATGAAAAGATACCCCCTGCTCTTGGATAGAAAGAACCAACATTGTGAATATGGCCATACTCCCAAAACTCTTAACAGATTTAATGCAATCGCAATCAAAACACCATTAGCAAACCTCACAGATCTAGAGGAAACTTTCCTAAAATTCATCTGGAAACGGAAGAGACCTAGAATAGCAAAGGCAATCCTGAGCAACAAAGGTAACACAGGAGGCATCACATAACCTGACTTGAAATTATACTACAAAGCTACTGTGATAAAATCAACATGATTCCAGCCCCCCAAAAAATATACTTGAGGATCAGTGAAACAGATCAAAAGATGCAGACATAACTACAAAGACACTCAGCCACTTTATCTTTGACAAAGGGACCAAATATGTTCACTGGAAAAAGATAGCCTCTTTAATAAATGGTTCTGGAAAAACTGGTTTTCCACATGCCAAAGACTAAGACTTGACCCAAATCTATCACCATGCACAAAACAAAGTCAAAGTGGATCAAATATCTAAATATTAACATGGAAACACTAAGTCTACTGGAAGGCGAGGTAAATAAAAATCTTGAAGAAATAGGCGAAGAGTTAATGATGAACAAAATGCAAACTGCACAAGAATTATTTCATAAAATCCATAACCATGAGCTCATCTTATTAAAAAGTTGTTGCACATAAAAAGAAATCACCAACAGAGTGAAATGAAAACCTACAGAATGGGAAAGAATATTAGCCAACTGTCCCTCAGACAAAGAACTTATATCTAGAACATACAAAGAATTGAAAAAACAACACACCTCTCAAATTCAAAGACCCAGTCCAAAAATGTGCATATGAGATGAATACACACTTCTCAGATGAAGAAACACAAATGGCAAATAAATACATGAAGAAATGTTCAATGTCACTGGTCATTTGAGAAATACAAATTAAAACAACACTGATATTCCATCTTGCTCCAAAAACAATGGCTGTCATTAAGAAATCAACTAATAGCAAATGTTGATATAGCTATGGGGAAAAAGGAACCCTTCTCCAGTGTCAGTGGGACTGCTAAAACCACTGTGGAGATCAGTGTGGCGGTTCCTCAAAAAACTAGAATTGGAGGTTTCTTTCAATCCAACTATTACCTTTCTGAGTATTTTCCCAGAAGAAATGAAAACATCATGCCACAGCAATATATGTGCACCCATGTTTATAGAAGCATGATTTCTAATAGCTAAATTTTGGAAACAATTCAAGCGCCCATCAACTGTGGAATGAGTAAAAAAATGTGGCTATTCTATACAATGGTGTATTAACCAGCCATAAAGTAAGATAAGCTTGAGGCTTGTACAAGTAAATGGATGCAACTTCAGGCCATACTCAAATGCGAAATAAGTCAGACTCACATGTGTAAATGTTGTATTGTCTCCCTAGTGTAAAAAAAAGAAAAACTGAAAGAGTAAATAAGATCCAAAATGTACAATAGATATGGTGAAAATTAAAGGGAAAGAAAGTGCTCAAAAGGAAAGAACAACTAAAATACAGGGAAACAGAAAAAAAGAAGGGAAAAGATTATATACATACATGATGTGTGTGTGTGTGTGTGTGTGTGTGTGTGTGTGTGTGTATAGGTAAATATACAAGATAGATAACTATACTAATAATCCTTGTGAGTTCATCAAAAAGAACAGTTTGTGTTTTCACTGTTTGATTATTTTTTATGCCTAAATCTTGTAATCTGAACAACTACTTTGATGATAATATATAATATATTAACTAATGCTAATATTCTATTATTTTGCTTTGAAATTCTGTATCATTTTTATCCTTTTTTTGTTTTTAAAATCAAATAAAGAAATAGAAACAATATAAATGTCATAAACTAATGAATCGATAAAGACAATATAATATGATGTCACAGACCTGAAATCCCAGGGGTTTCTGGAAGACTGAGGCCAGTTTAAACCCATCCTAGGAAACAGTGACTCAGTGTATGCCATCTCAAAATAATAAAACAAGGATTAGGATTGTGAATCAGTGTGAGGGCACAGAGTTCAATCCCCAGTAGCACAAAGACACAGACATACATCAAAATGTAGTGCATATACACAATGGAATAATAATATTCAGTCATACAAATGATAAAATCACCTCCAAAATTTCCTTTTACCTGTATGTGTGCATGTGTGTGTGTGTGTGTGTGTGTGTGTAAGTGTGTGTTGTGGTAACAATACTTAACAAAGGATCTAAATACTACATTGTTAATTTTGGATACAGTTCTCTAGAACTTATTGACCGTGCATACTCTCTCATGTCAAAAATAATGCACAATTCTCCATATTGTGTCAGTTATCATACTTTGTTTTAATTATATACAAATAGTACTTATATTGCATGGTTCTCATATGCACAAATTTTAGTTAGTCTGATCCAGTTAAGTAATACCATTTCTCCAACAAAAGAGTTCACATTTAAATTGTCATGGTATGTTAATTATGTGTAATCATATAATGTAAGACTTAGTTACTAGTTCAAGCAACAAACCACTCACGTAAACTTGTACATTATAATCAGCCATCAAGCACACTACATTGAAATTCTATTTGTGGTTGATCATTATGTGTGTTATTCACATAATGACAAAGACACATTTAGTTATATTGTCTCTGTCTGTAGTTAAGCCACATGCATTTCACAAAAATGGTTAATGAGGAAAGGGACTTGGACAACAAGAATAAAAACTTAGCAAAGAAAAAAAAATGTGGAAAGTGAAATTTGAATTTACACAAATGGAGTTTAAAAAGAAACTGACCTTGGGCTTTGGGCATGCCCCACCAGGAGCTCTCTAGGGCTGTGCTGGGCACTTCTGGAGGTGAAGAGGGGTGCTCCCAGCACCAGGCCTCCTCCACAGCCCATGGCAGCCAGGCCTCTTGGAGGAGGACTTTCCTCCCCGCCCCTGGGCCTGGGCCTGGGTGGGAGGTGCAGACGGAGCCCCCACGGCGCAGTGGGAGAGTCCATGCCATGCAGCCTTACTTCAAACGGTGCTATAGGAAGGGAGCATGGCGGGATGTCCTGGAAGATGGCTTTGCCTTAGTGCCCCAGACACTGCGAGCCCAAGAGCTTCCCAGATACCTCTGCGTGCAGTTTCAGAAGGACGGTATTTGAAGGCCTTGCTGGCCTATCCAGATTGTGAACAAATGAGTCAGTCACTGGTTAAGGAGAATAAAACCAAGCAAGATAAGGCAGAACAAAGCCAATCAGGGCAAACCAGTGTAAGTGACAGAGGACTTCCAAGCAATAGGAGATCAGCAGTGGTTACCATGATGCCTCTTGTTGTCTTCAGAATAATTGTATATGCCTTTAGACATAGTAACAGTTGAACAAAACAGAATAGAATAGAACTAAGAAAAAAAAGTGAATGGGATGGGAGACTTCCAAATAAGACAATGGTAAGTCCAAGATGGCTACCACAGTGTATCTTGCTGTCTTTGAAATGGTTGCTCACGTCATCGGGAATAGCGAGATCAAACAAAGCAAGACGGAATATAATCCAACCCAACGAAACAATGAACATGATACAGGATGTCAAAACAAGATAATAGGTAATTAGCAATGGCTACCACTTTCAGAGGGAGATCCCCCTAGGTGCCACACTGTGTATCATTCCTCTGAATAGATGATCAGACCACCAGTCCTAGACCTGCAAAGTCAGTGAAACACCAAACACCACAAGCATCAAATCACACTACACCTCAATAGTTATGGTCACAGCTTGTGTTTCCCCAGATGAGCTGGTTGTTTGGGGCAGGGGAGGTTAAAATCTTCTTGTTTCTCAGCCCACACACCAGATGAGGCTGGAGATTGGCTGTCCCCCTGCAGCAGCCCCTGCGGGGCACTGGTTCACGGTGACGGCTTGCTTCTTGTTGACTTCTTGTTCTCTTCCCAGCAGTCCACAAATGGTCTTTCTAACAGTTTCTTGACAGAGGAAAACAAACTAATTATACTATGGTGTTGAAACTTACTTTTAAATTAATTTTAAAATACTGACTAGAAAGATAGCATGGAAACCTATATTTTTTCAATCACTGTTTTGAAAAGTTACCTCAGTGGATAATGTGAGCTCTGTATCAGATATATTATGGAATAATTAGGACATATGAACAATTGTCTGTGTGGTTTCATATTAATCAACAGCATTATAGGAAGAACTGTTTTTTTAAAAAAATGAATATTATAGGGCCAGGAATATAGCTCAGTAACACAAGCACCTGCCTGGCAGATGCAAGGTCATGAGTTAGATCTCATGACCAAATAAATAAATAATTAAATGTTGCAGGGCTCATGTTAAATCTCCATGGTAGAAGCCCTAGGATCAATTCTCAGCATATATATGTATGCATGTTTCATGTGTACAATTATATATGGTAGAATTTAAATTAGATATAAAGTTATAAAATGAAAAATAGTCTCTAGCAATTCCTGTCTCAAAATTCTGCTTTAGCTATTTAGTTAACAGTTTCTTCTGTTTGACTCTTATATATATATAAATTTATGCATGATTTATTCACATACATAAATGCATCACAACACAAAATGTTTTTTGCTGTACCCTCATGTATGACTTTTTTCAGTGCTAAATAATATTGAGCTGATTTTATATAAAAATAATTTTATTTACCAGGTAGACTAAAATTGACGGGTATTTACATCATTTTCACATTTTGTCATTACCAATATGAAGCAGTAAATATGGACTGCTTACAGTGTCTTATAATTTTTGAGACAGTCTTAAAAAATTAATGATTTAGAGCAATTCATTGGGTAAATTCCTAGATACAAAATTATGGTTAACAGTACATGCATTAGAAATTCTGAGAGGTTCGGGGTCTGGGAATATAACTCAGTACACAGTAACTGGCCGACAAGAGCAAGGTTCTGAGTTCAATTCCCAGCACCCACTGAAAAAAAAAGGGGGGGATTTTTGATAGGTTGTATAGACTTGCCTTCGAAAGTTATTTCAATTTACATTTCTAATAATTGCTTTTTTCTAACATTATATATTATCAGAATACTTTATGTTTACTGTTCTTATAGTTGAAAAATAGACTGTTTATGTTTGTCTGAGTTCAATATGATTCCACCTGCTTTTCTTTTTTCAGGAAACTGCCTATTAATAACCTTCACCTATTTTTCTATTGTGTTGTTACATTTTTCCCCCTTAGTGATTTGTAAAACTTGTAAATAAAAGAAACTTTTTTGTCATTAAAAAAAACTGACCTTGAAACACTGCTGGTGTTGGAGAAATTCAACACCTTCAGATGCCTTCAGAAGAACCTATGGAGAAAGAACTTATCCACACAAGTGAAGACATTTGTGGTGAGGGAAAGGATAAGCAACGTATCAGAGAAAAAAATTAACATTAAAGAATTCCCAGAAATATTTCATGACATTGAAATTACAAAGAAAGAAAGTGTTGGAAGCCAGTCCAGACTCAGAAAAGGGCAAAACATGCCACTAAAAAGTAAATCTGAAACTGTAGCAAGTTTGAGGAGCAAAAACCTGTGATTATGGTGTGATCCGCTGTCTCGAGAAGAAAAGGAGGAGGAAGCAAAAGTTGTTAAACTCTCAGACCACCCTGTAGGACTGACAAAGACTGCAAACCCACAATTGTTCAGTTGCTCATTAGAAGAACAGAATGGCCAGGACCAACACATCAAAGAATAATAAATGAGAATTCAACATTCAGTAAACATTATATTTCATATTTAATTGTGAGACCTTGAAAAATATTTCTAAGGAGAAATAAATGAACCCAACTTCATTATTTCTATTCAACTTTATGCTAGATATCCCAGCCAGAATAAAAAGGCAAATGAATTGAAATGTATAACATTTGGAAAGGAAAATATTTAAGTCCTTTTATGAAAATGGTATAACATATACAGAAAGCGTGAAAGAACTGGCAGATAACTAGACTTCGAAACACAAAAAAAAAAAAACCTAATGATTTTTCATCTTAAAAACATGTATAAATCATATACAATCAGTTGTGTTCCAATACAGCAGTAACAAATATTTAGAAAAACAACTTAATAAAGTCTATTATTTACAGTGGCATAAAAACCTGTAGATAATGGTCTATGGTTAAAAAGTTTCAGTTTGATTAAATAAGTTATTGAGGTCTACTGACTATAGTTAATTATGAGTTATTATACAATAAATAAGTTAAAAGTAAATCTGAAATGTTCATATCATAAAAATAGTATTTATTAATCATAATCATTTGTAGGTACTGGATATATTGATTAATTTAATAAATTCACAATGTAACAAAACAAACAATCTATATAATTTCATTTGTCAATTATACCCTAATAAACTGAGTGAAACCACAGAATAGTGTATATCATAATAAATCTTGTAAAATTTATCATGAATTGTAAAAATTGTAAGCTCTTGTTTAAATAAATAGAAAAACTTTTATAAAGGCATTTAAAAATACCTAAACAAAGAGATACACCATACTCATTAATTGGTTGACTGAAGATGAAACCTGTTAATTATTCCTCACTTGATCTACGGAGTCAATGAAATTATAATAACAGTTTCAACAGGGATGTTTTTACACAACTTTCAAAATTAATCTTAAAATGAATTTGAAAGAGAAAAGTAACATAAATCTACAAGACATTCACAAAGCAACAAGAGAGGGCTTGGGTGGCCCTGAAGCAAGGCCAGCAGATTGCTGTAGCTGCTGGTTTCAAACAGGAACCTAAAGAGAATTCTTTCTGTGGTCTGCTGGCCATTTTAGAACTTTGGAAATGTAACGGTCAATTCATCAGAAAGAAATAGCAGCTAAGTGTGGCAGACTTTCGGTGGCCTGCAGGAGAGAGACCCTGGTGCCTCGGGACCTGCACCATGCGGTTGACTTGGGGTGCCAGGAGAACAAGGAGCTCCTCCCCCCTCTGGGTGGTGGCTGTGAGCCTGCCAGCACGCAGGCTGAGAATCAGACATCTCATGTAGTCCTGTCCCCTGTCCCGTGTCCCCCCACCCTCTTAGCAAGTGGGAGCCAGTGAACTGCACATCTTGTAAAAGATTGGCTATGCTATTTAGTATGAGCTCCCCGTATGCAAAGATATGGACAACCATTTGGATGAAAACAAGAGACAATATGACAGATAGTGAAGATCTTTGGTTGTCTAGCTTTGAAATTTATGCTTTCTTATGTTCAGTTCTGTTCTGTTTTGTTGTGTTTAATTTTACCCCCTTTAAATAAAATTAAAAAAAAGAGAGAGGGCTTGGTTTACCAGGTATCCATGCTTAGCATAACATTCTAATAATTACAACAGAGTGGTTGAGAAAAATTATTTGGCCTATAGAATATAATACATCATCTAAAAATGTCCAGAGACAAGCAGTCACATGCACAAGGTAATTCATTTGTGACAGAGAGGCATTGCAGATTAGTGAGAAAATGACATATTTTTCAAAATTGGGCTCCAATATTAGGTATGCACCATACAGAAATGAAAAACATGAAAGTTAAAAAAAAGTTATCTCTAACTAGGGTAATAAATGATTTTCTCAAAATTATAAAACTATTAGGAGATCATATACATTAATGTTTTCATAACCTTTAAGTAGGAAAATCATTCTTTTTTTTTATTTTAAAGGGGGTAAAATTTAACACAACAAAACAGAACAAAACGGGACATAAGAAAGCATAAATCTCAAAGCTAGACAACCAGAGATCTTCACTATCTGTCATATTGTCTCTTGTTTTCTTCCAAATGGTTGTCCATATCTTTGTATACGGAAAGTTCATACAAAACAACACAGCCAATCTTTCACAAGATGTCCAGTTCACTGGCTCCCACTTGCTAAGAGGGGGAGGGGAGGCACAGGATGGGGGACTGGACCACATGAGATGTTTGATTCTCAGCCCTTGCACTGGTAGGCTCACAGCCGCTCACCAGAGAGGGGAGGAGCTCCTTGTTCTCCTGGCACCCCAGTTCGCCTCATGGTACAGGTCCTGAGATGCCAGGGTCTCTCTCCTGCAGGCTGCCAAAGCCCACCACACTCACTATTTCTTTCTGATGAATTGACCATTACATTTCCAAAGTTCTGAAATGACCAACAGACCACAGAAAGAATTCTCTTTAGGCTCCTGTTTGAAACCGGCAGCTATAGCAATCTGCTGGCCTTGATTCAGGGCCAGGGAAAATCATTCTGAATAGGACAAAAAAGTACAAACAATAAGGGAATAAATATGTAAATACTATTACATTGAAAGTGAGAATTCTTTGTTCTTTCATGTCACTATAAAGAGAGGAAAAAGACAGTCTTCAGACAGGGAGAAGATATTTATGGTAGATAAAGCAAGACAGCATGATAAAAAGCCCCCACAAATCAAGAAGGAAATGGGAATTACTTTAATATAAGGATGGACAAAGGTCTTAAGCAATTCACAAATAGAAAATTGCAAATGACTTCGTAACATGAAAAGATGTTTCACTACTGATAAGGAAAGTGAGAATTCTACCATGAAATATGCTATTTATACTCCCCTTGTTAGTAAGGATTAGAAGGTTTTCAGTCTGGAAGTTTACAAAGACTATCCCTTGATAGAGAGTGCATATCTATTGGGGCACAGTAATTGGATAACAAACAAACTTGAGGATAGTATAACAATTCAGAATCTGGAAATGGTTTTTCTTATTTACATGAAAAACAAAATACACATGCCAAATGGCAAGTGAAAAGACCAAACTAGATTTTTTATCTTGTGCTTCTGTCTTCTTTAATATGTGGCATCTAAAACCATCCCTGGTGCTTTTGGTGGTCTCCTGTTGGCCAGCAAAAAGAGCAAGTTTAGAGTGATTACACGGGGAAGGATTTTTAGGCCAAGCTCAGGAGATATAATTTCTGCGGGTTCAATCCTATAGCAAAATCCTTACACACGTGGCCTCTTCTAACCCGAAGAGAGACTGCCAAATGCACTATACCTGGGTGCACAGGAAAAAGAAACATAGAGTTGACTTCTATCACTGTGAAGGTCTTTAGAACTGCTTTTACAAAATAACTTGGTGTAACTAGTAAGGCTGGCTGTATCTGTAACCTACCACTTCATGTTGCATGCATATGTACCAGCAGGCATGGTCAAGAATGTCATATTTTCAAACAATCATATTACATTATATGCTGTGGTAGGAAATAACCTCAATGTCTGTATCTTTAAATGGATCGGTTATACTAAAGTCTTACAATTTAATATTATACAATGGTTAAAATTAGTAAATTCTTAGAAAGATCTCAAGAAGGCACACAAAAATCTCAAGCAAAAGTATGACTCCATTTTACAATGTGACCAACAATTTAGAGACACAAATACACATGGAAACACAAAAAATAGATAAACATAGATTCAGAAAAGTGGTTAAATCGGAGGAGAGAAGGAATAGGGTGGGTAAGGAGGCTATTTAAGCATCTTTTCTTATTTATTTATTTATTTATTTATTTATTATTGGTACTGGGAAACTCAGGACCTTGTGCTTGTTAGGCACGTGCTTGTGCCACTAAGCTATACCCCAGCCCTAAGCATGTCTTATTAGTAGGCAAAAGTAGTTCTATTTTAACCTTTATGTTATTCATATATCTTGTAAGTCTACTTCAAGAGTTACTTAATAGTTCATTTTCAAGCAGTATTTAATGTAAGTTTATGGTCCTTAAAAACTACCTCTATGAAAGGGTCACAAAGATCACATTTGTAAAGCTATGAAGTTGAGTCCTTCTGAGCTGTCTTCAGCTGATTATTTTACACTCTCACAAACCCTTCTATCCTGAAGGTTAATAGATACTGTTAACAGCCATCATGCTTTAATTTAGTGCAATTACTCAAGTTAGCATCTGAGTTACGTTGCTGTTAGAATTGTGTCCTTGATGGACACTGGACACAAATCTAATTTTGATTAAAACAGTATCTGCATTACAATAAAGCCAATAACAGCATATCTTTACTTCCTTTTTGTAGTACATTACTGGTAATCAGCTTTATCTATAAAAATTTCTTTTTATAATTTCCAGTAAACATTTTTCTTACTTTGCTCTCATGTTAGTAATTATATTAGCAAAATTAATTATCACCTCTAGTGTCAGAATTTTAGGAAAGGAATCATTTCAAATTTTAATATACTTTGATATATTTGTACTTTAACTATAAAATTTAATATTATGTCTTGTATTTAACAGCATGTTACTATATTATTTCTGCCACAAAATGGCATCATTCCTTCCATAAGTCTCATTTATCATGATGAAATACTGTTCTTCCAATTAATTATTAATACAATTTTAGCATGAAGAGATTCTGTTTTATACCACATGATTTTATAATAACTCTATTCTCATGAAAATATTCTCAGAAAACTGAAAATATTTTAATGCATAGTAAATTATGCAATCTTCCCAATTACAGACACTGTTTAGAAAATATTATGTTAAGGAAATTATATAATAGGTGACATTAATTTGGAGGAAAAGGAAAAAAGTTATTTTTAATAGAAACATCCTTATTCTTAATTTAGATGTCTAAAATAACAAACATTTGAGAACTCAATCTAAACACTTTCCTTATTTACATAGATAAAAAGGAGGAAAGAGTTCCAGTGATATTTTCTGGATTGTATTTATGAGAAATACTTAAACTGGCTTGCTGCTTTTAGCGATTCCTAAGAGAGCAGTAGAAGGACAAACAGATGTAAGAAAGGATGGATACATAGATAGATGATAGATAGATAGATAGATAGATAGAACTGAGATGAATAAATAGGTGATTGATACACATATTTCCTATTTTAATTTTAGATTAATATCTGTAGGTGAAGAAATCTACTAGGCCAAAAGACTTATTTGGTGGTAGGAAGTTCCATAATAAAGTCTCTATGTCTGTCAGTCACCAAAATGCCAAGCTATGCCCAACACGGAGCTGCACGATGAAAGAGATGCTTTAATGTGGAGCAACCAAAGAGACCCAGCAGCTCTGTGTTGGTATCCCATTAACACCTAGAGGCAGCCTGGGGGGAGTTATAAAGTTGTTTTCCTCACTCTTTCCTTGCACAGCCACACCTGACCAATATAAAAAATATTTACTCTTGTCCATTATTCTTAGTTGCAAGGTCAGATTAGTTTTCTAAGGTCACTCTTTCAAGGAACACACCTGAGAACTGCCAGATGACCCATGCTTAGCACTCGGAGTCCCTCAGACAGATAGAGAACAGAGCAGATAGATTCTGCAGGGAGAGAAGCAGGCTTGACTCCTCACTGCCTGTGGTTCCCTTGGCAACATTGCTGTTGAAGTACACTATTTCCCAGTGTCACCCCCTTCTAGAAACAAGCTTCTGTAAAGAGACACCATGCTCTGGGATTCCTTCCATAGGACACTCACCACCTTTCAAGTCCCTCATGCTCTCCCAGGATGCAGTGAACTTCAGAATCCCTGCAAGAAAGTGCCACGGAGGTTCTGCTCTAAGCTTAGATGGCTTGGGAGAAGTTTGGAGCAAACTTTGTGGTACTTTCTGAACAATGTGAATGCTCTGAAGGGATCCAGGAGCTAATGCTATGACTGAAGCCCCTCTGGTATTCTGCTTTTTCTCCAACACAGGCCTAGAAAAGAATTCCTTGTGTCCACTGTGGGATTATAATTCTTCTGACTCAATCTTGAAAAAAGAAGAAAAGGCAGACTTGCCTTCAGATGCATCTTCTGGCTGTCCAAGAAATCTACTCTTATATTACTGTTTTACCGAACAACAACAGAAGCAAAAAACTAGATAATCTCTTGCTGTTCCATAAATCGATTCCAGGTATACACACCTTTGGAAAAGGACCAGGAGGTCTCAGTGGATAACAGGGATGGGAAGCACACATGATGGCTACATTTGCAAAGGCTTGTGTCCTGGCACCTTTGTCCTTTACTGCTACAGTTCACAGATGCTTACCTCTTCCAAATTTCATTTTACACTCCCCAGTGCCTCAGGGTATGGTGCATATTTTCAGCAAAGGGATATTTGCATGATTCGTTGGGTATGTGTCATTGTCCTCCCTGGGTATTGAAAATAATTAAAATATCTCAGAAAGGTATGGCCCAGGGCATTGACTCCCTGCTTGTCACAGTCACCTGCCTATGAGAGGCCATCTCAGGCTCCTACGCCTGCCCATAGAGGAAGGCTGAACTGTTATAAATGATTTTAATAAATGCAAACTATAATCAGATGCTTGAGGTCTTACAAGGGTGGCCCTTTAGGTTGATTATGAGTTTATATGTTATTTTGTAAACTAGATACATGAATTTTCTGGAAATAATAATATTATTTGTACATAACTTTCATTCATCAATGAGATATCACATGCTCCAGTATTTAACTGTTGTGGCCCAAGAAGTGCTAATGGTTTAAATAGAGAGAAACTAGAAAATAGACTGACTTTCAACTCTGATATGATCCAACTAATGCTGGGGGGCAATATTTCATACAGCTGCTATAGATAGATAGATAGAGATCAATTCTTCCTTTCTAGATTCACTGTTAAATGCCATTTACTTACAAATTTGCAGTGTCCCCTGTGGTTTTGTGATATTCTTTTATATGAACTTAAAGCTCTATTTATAGCTTTCTCTGATTGCACATTGTATTTTTTTTACATTTTTTTCTTGCATATCTGCTATTTATGGGGTTCATGTTCAAGTGTTTACTTTTCTTCTTCTAGATTTAAAAGAAATTGTTGGTTTTGCATTACATTTGATTTTCCTATGGAGAGACCAGTTTAAAAAATACATTATACAAAGTTATGTGTGAGAACCTGCATGTTTTCTATATCTGACCTGATGGGGTAAAAGCAATGTAGTAATACAAATGTTTGGGAGATGTTTTCTGTATATGTTGTACTCTGTATAAATTGTATAAAATTTTCATATTGATAATGACTAGAACCATTAAAATTTCTCTATTTCAAGAGAGACAGATAATTGACAGTCAATATAGATGATCATTCATTCACTTCAATTTAAATCTTAAGCACAAAGATATTAAACAATCTAAAATGGTTAATGTTTTTTGTATAGTTTCATGTCTTCATTTTAACTACTTTAGAGAGTACATCACAATGAAAATTTCTTATTGAAATGAATGTCATTGATAGTAGTAATAACATGTAGAAAACCATAAAAAATATTAAATGGGACAAAAAAGCAATTTTAAGTAATATATCTTTAACATACCCTTTATATTAGTCTGTATAAGTCATCACTATGCTTTAGGGTATGTGTCTAAAGGGATACATACATAAGTCTGGTTAGTGTAAATATCTTAGATACATAAAATCTTTCATATTTCTGTGAATAATTAAATCAGATATTACAAAACCATGTACTTACTTTTCAAAAGTACACGTGGAAAATAAAATGGCAATGAATTATTTTATCTGCAAGGTTTGAGGTTAAGCAATATTAATGGTTGGTTAATGGCTTAATGAGCAGGTCACAAACCATTTAAGCATGCAATGAACCTTAGCTTTTCAATGACTTTCCTAATGAAAGATCTATATGACTGCATGTCTCTTGTCACCATAGAGATAGTAGGGAAGGTACCTAATCAATTGTGATGGTAAATCAATTGATCTGTAGCCCTGTTTTCATACAATGAGAAAGATATGGAGAGAGCATTTTACTATAGCTTTATTTCTAGCTGAAGATCAATAAATAAAAGAGACAGCTCACTATTTGAAAATGTTCTCTTTTACTGTGCTTCAAAAGTCAAGGCAGGCAGATTGATGTCCTATTTCATAGATGTGTCGGTTTCCTTTGTCACTCCTCAGAGATTTAAAGTTCTTCAAAATTAAATATATGATAGAGAATAGCTGTGAGTCTAGACTTATTATAATCACTAATGTTCAGATTGAAGATAAAATTGTGGCATGATAAAAAAATTGCTATTTTCTATAATATTCATAGATATCACTTTTAAATGTCTATCATAGAAAGATTTATTCTCATTAGTTGATTTTCTTTTTTAAAATTATAGAACATAAAAAACTAATCATAATACTGGAGTTGTTAACATTTTAAAACATAGTAGCTTGAGATATTGCTAAAAATAAAAAGAAAAGCTAAAGATTTGAGGACATATTTGCAAACCAAGTACCTAAAAATGTAATTATATTTGAAATATATGGAAAACCTAAAAATTCAACAAAACATCAACATATTGGCAAAAGATCTGAAAAGACACTTCAGTCAAAGGTAAATTGATAGTAAATAGTCATATGACAATCTATTCAACATCATTAGTAGAAGACAATTCTGCCTTTTGGCCTACGGTCAGACACTGTATGCATTAAAGCTCTTGATACTTACACAAAATGAAGTATTTTAAGAATATTTTGGTCTATGTCTTGCACACTGCATAACTACTTTGAAGAAAATAGATGTACAATGTATTAACTATCATTTTTGCCTTACTTTGTTAAGAAAATTTGTTTCATCTTTTCATTAAAAAATGAAAAATATGGGGGCCAGGGATATAGCTCAATGATCCAGCACACGCCTGGCAAACACAAGGTCCTGAGTATGATTCTTGGTACTAGAAAAGAAAAAAAGAGGATATCTATAACTTAAATAAATAAAAACAAAGGAAATGCCATCATTAAAAAGTCAGTCAAGTTACGATAAGCATTTATTAGGCATCTAATCTACCAAGCACGTAAGTGTGAAATAGCCACTTTTACTATCACAGAAATTAAGTTACTAAATCAGAAATTCATCTTAGAGTGTTTTTTTGAAAGTTCTTACTGAGATTAAAATTTAGAAGAAGAGTTACTATTATATATACTATTTCTTTTTCCTTATCATTCCCATTTCTGTTTCTACCTTTCTTACCTGAGCTTTGTGTCTTTAGTGAACTTCTGGACTGGCTTTCATGCTCCCTGACTTTCACCTTTGCACTGGTGCCAGAGTGCCACAGCTAATCACATCCCTCCTTAGCAAAGTTCAGCATTAGACTTCAGTGTTGGACTTAGACTTGTTTAGTTTATATGTGTGGCTATTTACAATCCAGTCTCAACTTATTTCCATACTAATTTTCTACTTTCATTTCCTGTGGTCCTTGTTTCTGCCCCTTTCAGCTATTCTTGGATCTCAAACATACAGTTTTTCCCTAGTTCCCTTTTTAGTCCTTCCAGTTCCTTTTCTAGCTTTTCTGCCTCTGAAAGGCCAATCTCACTACAAAATTCTGTGAAGTCTTGTTTAATTCCCAGTGTGTCCTGTCATTTGGTCACCTTCCACAGAACCACCTAAGTTTGTGCAAAGAGTAGTTATTTGAACAGAATTTGAATTGTATTTCTTGATTTAAATTTAAGTGCAAAATTTGGATAAACTATTTTTATAAATTCTTATCAAAAGTGATAACCAAGTCAAAATTCATTAATTATTTCATCATATATTTCCTGTACTCATGACTATATTGTATACTTATTTTTAGATCTTCAATGTCCATATCAGTCAAACACAGAATTTAGTATTTGCTTTCAGTATTTGTAATCAAAACTCATCTGGTACCTCAAAGCTATCCTAATAGTTGCTATGTTTGTTGTTCTCCTTCTTTAAATTGTTCTGTGTTTTTAAGTTCACATAGATTTACAGAACAGTTATCAAGGTAGATTTTCACTAAAAGCGAAGGAAAAAAAGCTGATTTTTCCAGAAAGTGAAGAAGTCAGACATTTTCCTGCTTCAGTGGCGTGTTGTCTTTGTCAGGTAAATATGCCTGGCTCTAGAGGCTATTTTCATTCATTTCAGCACATGGATGTTGTCTAGAGTGACCATCTTCTGTCACTTACCCTCAGTCACCACTGCCATTTGAAAAGTATTACTGCTTTTAGGCATTTTTCTTTTGCAGCCAAAGTGAAACATGTTTTCTTTCTTATTAAAATAAAATATTCTTTCATTAATTGATATAGTACATCACTCTCAATCACTATATTCTCTGAAACGTAGAGCTCAATGTCACTTAGATAGTGAGTGGTGAAGTCTAGATTTAAATCTGTGTATCCAAAAATGCACCAGCGGTCACTATGTACGTGGCTTGCAGGAACCAATACCTCCAACAGGTGTTCCTAATCTCAGGATTAAGACTTCTAGGACCCAGAATGGACAACACTAAGTATTAATAACTTCTTTGAATTGTCATTTTTAAAAATAGATGTATTATTCCCAATGTGGCATGCTATCTTGTCATTTCTCATTTTAAAAACCCTCCAAGTTTGTGTGGGATTATACTTACTTAGCTATTTATGTATTTGATACCTACTGCATCATGGAATCCTTTCAGGTGCAGCATTTGTGTTTTCTTGGTACATGCATCATTGTCTACCTTCCAGGCCATACTCAATATGTAAAATAAGTATGTTACATTAATAAAGCATATTTTTATTCATAAGGGTTCCTCCATCTTCAGCAGCTCTTAAGAACGTGAGCTTCAGAACAAGGTCAAATCTTCATTGGCCCACATGTAAAGCAAAATGATCAACCACCTATGAATTCCCTATGTAACATTTTTGAAAGGTGGCTAAGATAGAATCACATAAAATAAGATCACCATAAATTTGTGTGCAATATTGCAATTTAACCACTGACAAATCATCTAGTATCTATTACATGCTACTGAAGTCTTCAGTACATTTTATTAGATTACATGCAGGATATTTTCACTTTAAATGTAGCATTGTTAATGTATATCTCTAAAATCCCTAAACATTATGATTTTTCATGTTTTCTTTCTCTTATGTTTTTCAAATTTTTTTACAGGTACCACACCTCATACTGTTCTATTTATCTTAACTCTCTCTCTCACCTCCTTAGGAAATGTTTCTTGTCTTATTAATTCCAGGATGTTTCAATGTACACATAAATATGACGCTGTTTCTTATATCAAAGGTAGTGTGCTGCTTGTGCAACCTTATTTTCTCACCTAACAATGCACCCTTGTATCTCTTGCATTAGGCATACACAGACACCTCCAACTCTTTCTTATAGCTTCACAATGCAACCTGCAATGGCTCAGCTTACAGTTTTTCAACTTACAATAGAGCAAAATCCAAACACATTCCATAAAAAGTACACAGCCTACTTTGAATTTTGATCCTTTTCCAACATAGTGATATTCAATACAACATTCTCTGCAGATTCTGAGTAGCAGCAAGCCCCAGCTTCCAGTCATACAAACAGGAGGGGAAAAACGGATACTTTACAGTGTATTATGTTACCAAATAATGATATTGAGATTAGAGGTATTACATGCACTTTTGACTTAAGGTATTGTTAGTCTTCAATAGGTTTATCAGACATAAATCCATTCCAAGTTGAGAAGCATCTATATTCTTTATTTATGGATATAATGTAATCTATATAATCAATTTTCCTACTTGTTTCCAATAGTTTATTATCATAAGCAATTTCACAGTGATTACCCTTGTAATTCTGTCATTTGATGTGTACAATATATCTTTAGCCTGTATTCTTAGAAGCAGGATATTTGAGTCAAAGAGGAAATGCTCTTGTAATTTTGATACCTAATGTTTCTTCCATAAGCGTGGTGCAATCCTATTCTCTTTCCAGAAGTGTGTAACATTATCTGTCCATTGTATCATAAATAGTACATATTAACAATGTCCTTATTTTTTGCCAGTCTGATAGATAATAAAAGTATCCAGGTTCAATTTACATACTTATTATGATGGGTTCCTTTTATATTTGTTGGTGCCAAGTGGATTTCTTTTTCTGTGTACTGTTTATATGACCTTGCCCATGTGTTCCTTTTTTTAGGTTATCAGCCTATTTCAGTTCAGTTTCTAGTAACTCTGCATTAGAATGATTAACTCTTTGATATGACTGGTAGATATTTCCATAATCTGACTTTTATCTTTTAATTTTATATAAGGAGTTTTTGCTTTATTTTGGCCTTGTCTTGGTAATGTAGTTTTAATTTTATGTAGCCAAGTGATCAATCCTTTCTTCTAGGGCTTTTATTCTGGATCATAGTTAGAAAACATTTTGCCAAGGCAAGGCTTATAAAAACAAATCCAAGTGTTATTCCAGTACTTCTCTGGTTTCCCTTTTTATGTCTGAATCTTCTATTTATTTTGATGTACAGTCTGCTATTTAAAGATCCAACTTTGTCTTTTTCCAAATAGCTACCATTTGCTCCCACCATGTTTATTGAAATATTTAGTGTCATTCCACATTTCTCAATTGTCTAAAATATCATATATATATTTTAGGTCTATTTATATAATTTATATTCTATTTGCTCAATGAACCATTTGTCTATTTAGCTTTATGATTACATTTTTATCTCACATTTTTCTTAATTAAAAGAAGAAATGCAGCTTGGCACAAAGGACTGTAACTTGTGTTTCAAATTAGCAAGGAAGAAAATTTTTGTCACTTGTCTTCCGAAAGTTTAATCTACTATCTAGATCTCACTTTTTAGCTTATGGTAGGCATACATTGATAGATCACATTGCAGTAAAGAAACACTCTTTTGGAGCTTTGAGCTTTATAGCACCTTCAGGGATCTTCTTTCTGGCAGGTGTAGGGTTTCTCTAGAGTAGGCTGGTACATAACCTCAACTTTCAGAAGTCAGATTGCAGGCCTCCTGTCCCGTGCTGACAGTGCAATAGAGTCAACAATATATTCCGTGTTCTCACGTGTGTACTAAAAGGCTGGAAACATAATCTTTCCTCAGCCCACTGGAGATATGGAACAAATCACACAAATGCTATTCAACAACATAACACAACTAGCTGTGCCTCTCACATTCCCAGCAAGACCAGCGAGGTTGAAGAACACAAATCCGCAGGTGGGAGCCAGCTTGCTAACTGCGTGTGTGTCAACTCATGACAATCGGGAAATGCTTTAGTCAATGGAATGATTTAATATGGATGTTTGGAGGCTGTTCCATGGAACCATTTATCTGAGACCTATTGCTCAAATCACATCAGTCGTAATACACTGTAATTGGTGGCACACCATTAGACTTCAGTGTAAAATATTTGAATCTGCAGGCAGCGCTGAAGGGGAGCAGAGAAGTACAGGTTCTCAAGTAGAAGAGCATGCATTTTAACTATTTTCTTTATTAATCGCAATCATTGCTTCTTTCTTAAAAAATGTCTTTGAGACTCTGCTTAATACTAATAATGGTAACCCAACTTTTTTGTTTCCTATCATGTGCCCGGGCCATTTCCATTCATGCATATCAACTGAATGTTGACAAACTAGGTCTAGTTGTACAGAAACCTTAAAATTATGAATGAATCACCTTCAGTATGAACAAATAGATGCGTTAAAACTTGTCTGACTTCAAATCTTCAGACAGCTAGAAGGATTTTTCTCTATTGAGTATCAATTCTAATGTTAAAATATCACAATTCAACACACAACTAAAATTAATTTATGACCTGTGACTTTTCTTATTTGAAACATCAAATTCTGCGTCTGTGTACTGAATCTCTGTAAGACAATGACGTAAATATTTGTGGAAGACAGAAGATGAGCAAGAGAGAATCCTCTTTCCCCTTTAGAAGTTTAAAATCTAATATCTTAATTATAATTCTTCATTCCTTACTCTATTAAAGTAATCTACCAAAAAACATACAAAACTGTATTGCTATTGTCTGAAAAGATATATTTCTCTTACTGACAATAGTACTAGAACTAAAATTAGACTGTCAAACATGACTTTTCTAATCAAGATTTAAGAAGCTATTTATAGATAAATTAGTTTTTTAGGATAACAAATATGGCTTAAGCCAAATAGGCTGAGGAAGTTGGAGCCTCAACCTCTGTCTTCACATTCCCCGTCCTACTGTGCACAAAAGATAATATGTTTGACAACAGGCAATTGTTTTAATATGTAAATACGCCTTCTGCAAAACATGAGTAGAATGCCTTTAGACATTTCAAGACTGTACATTTCCAGTTTTTGTCATGCTGTCTTTCCTGGAGATGCCCAAAAGCAACATTCTCAGTGACAGCTGACCTGAAAATAAGAAGCAAATATTTGATTGATAAATCATGGGCTATTCAGTCATACCCAATTTTTACAAGATGCTAAAAATGGTTGATTTGCATTCAACATTAAAATGAAATCTTACACCTTTCTTCTGCGATCAGCTGGTGTTATCATCATCCCCATTTTACAAATGCATAAGCAGAAACCAAAAGGGCAAGAAATACACCGATTGCCCCACAGCTAGATGATGTGGCAAGTTAGCATTAAAAGTAAATCATTAGGAAAAGGTAAAGGGGGTGAAGTGATAATCAAGTAACAGAATTAAAGACTAAATGGAAACTTGTCATCTTAAAACTGATGACATAGCAAAATTTCCAGAAATACTCCCTGATATTTAGATAGATAAGAAATTGTAATTCTTATCATATTGTAATTCTTAAATTTAATCTTTTTAAAGCTTTTATTAATATGAGAGAAATACTCAAAATTAAACTTTGAAATTCTTTCCTGTTTCCTTTAGAAAGAAACATCATTCGATATCCAGGTAACATGTTCTAAAGACAAAAGAATGTAAAAAGGGAAGAAATGGGAATTTCTTCATGTCTTATCACTAAGAATTACATTACATCATGAAATGTAACTGATTTATTAAAAAACAGAATATCAAACCTCTTTGTAAATTCTGTATCATCTAACATAATTGACCTAATTTATAGGTGGAAATTCTGAGGCCAAAAGAATGAAATTACTAGACTAAGTTCACATAGATATTTAATGGTAGACCTGGAGTTTTATGCAGTGTATCATAATGACAATGTCTGATTTTTTTCACCTTAATATTTCCCATATCCTCTCATTAAGGAACTCCTTAGCAGCACCTAATTTACAGATGTTATATTTAGTGATTAAATATTGCCAACTAAATTAAAATTTTCACCTACACCAGAAGATCCTACAATAAAAGAGTTTTGAATTAGCATTGTATGTGCCACCAATACGAGTGGGAAAATAGACAAAGTAAAAACTGGCATAAGGACTGACCATTTGAGAAAAATGGTTAAATGGACCAACTAACTCTCTGAGCCTAGAAACTATCTGTCAGTGACATCATTTTTTGGTCTTGATTGTTCTAAACTAAAACTAATAGACATTGAAGGAATTGCTGATCTGAGTATGTTTATTCTAGTCATTGGCTCTTGAAGACAGGAAACTCCTTATAATTTAAAAAGAATACATCTAAAATGGTTCAAGTGGTATGATTTGGTTCAGATCCATGAATCTTTTTTGAAGACTGAGGTACTCTAAGTTGAACACATAAAGATAAACAAGACATGTTATCCATATTAGCATCAATATTTTGCAGCCAGGGGTCTCTTAGTTTGCCCTTCTCATCATATCTAATTGTTAGATGAGAAAATCCCCAAATGGGTTGGAAGAAAGTATTAGAAAAGGTTACATCCTAAATAGATGGACCCAGTTTCTGACCCTACCCCCTTCCTATCCTTTCCTTGGTCACATTTCTTAATTTCGATGAACCTCTTATGTAGGATGATGATATTTTATGATTCCAAGACACTTTAGATTATATTTGTCTTGAGTTGATTAACAAGAATTTTGTATTTCTTTCTTAGAAGCTTCTCATTTTATATAACTTATACAGTGACTCCATATCTTACTTCATCTTTAAATCCGAGAGCTGAGCCAGATGTGGTGGCACATGCCTCTAATGGCAGCAATCCAGGAGGCTGAAGCAGAATGACTCCAAATTCTAGTGCAGCCTGGACAACTTAGAGACTTAGTGAACCTGTTTCAAAATTTTAAAAAAGAAAACAAAAAGGACTGGGAGGTATCCCGGTGTGAAGTTCGGTGAGTTCCTTCCCTAGTATAAAAGCAAATTTTTAAAAAAGGGAACACCTGGGCTTCATCATGCCAACTTCAAAATGGTTTTAAGAATTAAATGAACATATGTGTGTGTATATATAAAAACTTGCAAAAATGCATAAGAGTGAAATGTTCAAAATAAGAAATAAAATGTCCACTAAATGAATATAAGAATAATGAAAACTTAGGCCAGTGTGGCGACTCACACCTGTAATCGCAACATACAGGACGCTGAAGCAGGAAGATCACTGTGAGGCCAAGGCCAGCTGAACTGTGTAGTGAGACCCTGCCTCAAAAAAATAATAATGCAAAATTGATGTTTTGGGTATTTTAATGCAGCCTTCTCATTCTTGGATCCTTGAGATGGAATTCGTACAGTATGAACATAGGATATTATCCTTAGTACCCATATGTAACAGAAATAAATCTTATGGTCAGATAAATACATTTCAGCATCCATGACATGATTGATTGAGCATTAAACCATTTAAGATGTAAAGAAATATAACAATATAAATGCCGTTTTTTCAAACCAAAGAGCGTTGTGCATCCTTCTTTCTTTCTCCCTCACTAGAAGGTGACTATCATGTAATATTCTGTCTGAATCACATATAAAAAGGTGTTGACTGCTTCTCAAGCTGCAGAACCCTA
This sequence comes from Dolichotis patagonum, assembly GCA_004027295.1. Lineage (NCBI taxonomy): Eukaryota > Metazoa > Chordata > Mammalia > Rodentia > Caviidae > Dolichotis > Dolichotis patagonum. The sequence goes on along the minus strand of PVJX010009678.1, from coordinate 2,167 downwards.
GAGAATTATTCTGCTAGAATATCAGCTTGTGAAATATCTCTACAGGATCATGGGACTTAGAAAGGAAGACCCAGATGACCCTTTAATAAACAACACTAGAACTCAAAGCTCTTGGAGACATAGGTGTTTTTCATTTCAGTACTTGGCTAAGAGGGCTAACATTATGGAATAGACTAAACAAACAATACAAATATTGTTTGTGAAACAGCAGAAGAGGAGTGGAAAATTAAAACTGGGCCTCTGAAGTGACAGATTTAAAAGATCTATTTGGAAACAGACAAAATGAACCCCTCATCTTTCTGACCTGTGCAGTAAAAACCTAGGTTTATGTCTTACCTGTTCACTCAGAAAGTAGTAATAGCCATTATTTTCTGTGGAAGCAAACTGGTAACTATGTCATCCTCTGATTAATCACACCGATTGCAGCTTATCATCACACCAATGGTTTACCTAAGTCACATCACTCTTAATAATCATTTCATTAATATGAAACTAGTTAAGAACCAGGAATCTTCAGATCTGGATTCATAGTGTCCTCATGTAGCTCTTTTTTTATATATATATCTAATAGTCACATGCACACATGGCTCTGTATTTTAATAGTGATCTTTACTATTTTTTCACTAACGTACAGATGGATATTGAATGTGGCAGGTTATCACAGAAGATACACGCAACATTATGGAGCAAAACGGCAACTATCATTTTGAAAGGCTGGGAATAGTTTAAGCATTCTAAAGTTTTAAAATAAACATTGCCATCACTTCAGTATGGGAATATAGTTCAGTACATTGTATTAGCTTGGTATTCTGAAGATTTTTTAAAGATTAGAGATAAACAAATTTTGTACTAAATTTTAGAAGATTTCTAAATATTTGCATCTAACCAGAACCAATAGCAATTCTATTGTTTCTCAGGAGTAGTTCAAATGAGAGAAATCTTCAAAATTTACCTGTTTAACAGAATTTAATTTTGAGAATTCTAAGTGAGATGATTAAACAATGTCAGCTATACTTCAGTCATTTCATAGTGGTTTCTTCCCAGCAAAACCTTACAAATGTACACTAAAATTAGAGCCACAGTCACTATACTTTAACAATAATGTTGTTTAGTACACATCAGTTTACATATTCCTTTCACATTGTTTTACCCCTGTAATAACTTTGCAAGTTAAATACTATTATTTCTATCTCAAAATAGTAGAAAGTAAAGATTAAAGGATATTATGATGCTCAAAGTTTAGTTGCCCAAGTACTATGTGGCCACACTAACACAACAGTACAAATTATCTAACTAAAAGATACCAGCCTTGGGATCCAAAAACATGCTTTAGAGTTTATTAACTGTGAGGTCTTAATTTACTTAAAATTTCTTACTGTGATTTTCTCATCTCTAAAGTGAGGATTTTACTACCTATAATAAGGGTGGTATTACATTAAAGATGTGAATAAAAGCGCCTGGACATTGCATGCACTTGGAAGAAACAGCCTTTATTTCTCATTGTTTAGTGCTATGTTGCCTGCCTTATATATCTAACCGCAGAAGTGTGAACTTGGGCATTTCAATTATGTTTCTACAACGATCACAGCTGATTGGACTCTGGTCTCTGTCTCCTTTATTCCAAATAATAAATTTTTATTTCTCTGCCAATGGAAGTAATAGAAAATGGCACTTTTGACAACCTCTACCTGGATAGCTATTAACTTGGGATTCTTTATGCAGAATTCATCACCTCCCCACCCTTCACTAATCAGGTTATGTTTTATGTGGCCATGCAGTTTTTTTTTTAATTTTATTTAAAGAGAAGAAAGAAAAAAAAGCAGAATAAAGGGTAGCAACAATACAGAATTCCAAGGAAAATAGAAAAAGAACAACAACAAAAACCTAAAAGATTATTACTTGACAAATTACACATTGACTTCTTGGAAATAGTTGTTCAAATTATAAAGTTAAAACATGTAAAGTAGACATTCAAACAGTGAGTCTGTTAACAGTTCTGTTCCAGGATCTGACAAAAACAACAATATGGTCATCCATCTTACACACTCAAATATACATGCAATTATATCAATAGGGTAAAATTAAACACAACAAAACAGAGCAAAGCGGATCACAAGAAAGCAATGTAAGACATAAATTTCAAAGCTAGACAATTGGAGATATTCAC
>PVJX010009677.1:0-60091 GCA_004027295.1 Dolichotis patagonum | reverse complement strand
TTTTTTTTTTCCTTTCTTCTTCTCTTTAAATAAAAAAAAATTTAAAAAAATATGAATTTTTAACATAGACTTAAATAGTTGAGAGTAGTGGATGGAAAAACATGAAATGCAAACCGTAGTCATTAAAAGTTGGAGCAATTATGTAATAAAGAATAAAAGCAGAATCCAACATGATGAATATAACAATAAATTAAGAAGGACCTTGCATAATAATAAAAACATAGTTTTCCAGGAAAATAAAATAATCATACAGTTATGCCAATTGTGGTAGAAAACCCAAATCTTGAAGTCAAATTAAAGAGACAAGTAAACTCACATTCTAGGATGCCTTAACTTACCTGATTCAATCATTAAACAACCAAGTAAATGATAGCTCACACCAAGTAAATCCACAACAGTGCTAACAACATGGACCTAAGTGTCATTTATAGGAAATCTTATTAATTAAAGACAAAATTCTTCATTTCAAATTCAGCTAAGTGGACTGCATCAGAGACACACTTAAATAAAGATAATTCTGCGGTACAGTGGCCTAGATTTTACATTGTGTCTTTTACACTGACACAACTGAAACCTCGTAATTATCTCCGTATCTCTACCTCAAAAATTGAACAGAGATATAATCCTATTGTAACCAAATGGAATTACCTTTTGAAATATACAACCATCATTACTGAAGTTGAGGGAAAAGTCTTATTTTTTAACACAGTTAACAATAACCTTCTTGTACTCACATTTATCTTCATCAAAGTTTGCTTCTGTTCTCTGGGAATTTCTTGTCTCAAGGGCCCCATGGCCTACCCAAAACCCTGTACAAATAAACTAAGACATTTCTGTATCTCTTGGTATTTCTATGTGCCAGTATTACTTAGAAAGTTTCTAAGAAGTTTCTAACACTTCCAGAAGCCCATCAAATCTCAGATCTCAGTTTAAATATGGCTGTTTCAGATATGGTTTCTTCTATTAGTTTTCACCTCATTTACCCACAATCCCAGCATACTCTTGCTAGTTAGGTTGTCCATTTATAAACACTCTGCTCTCACTGGGATTGTCCTCCATGATTCTTCTTTCAGCTCTCGTAATTACCGTATTGGTTTGTATGCTGCTAGTCTTCTTAGCTAACCTGAAGTTCTAAGAATATTTCAGCTTATTTAACATATTGCTACACCAATTTATCACTCATTTTAAATAAACAGGAAATTAATAGTTAGAATAAAAATATTTGTTGTATACCAAACTCACATTAATTAAATACCATTTGGTTTGCATGTACAAAGACATGTAGTTCACCTTAGTTCATACTCACAGCCTAGAGTTTATGATTGTCCCTGAAGGTTTATCTCACTGCAGTGGAAGGCAAGTAAGCTTTGAAGGTGACAAAATGTTGATATTAAGCATGAGAAATGCAATTAATATAAAACTGAGTCTTTCTCTGGAAACTGAAGACAATCATCTTATTTAGATATTGAATAAACCCCAGAAAAAGAACAGGGGACTGATGGTTTCTAAGGAAAAGAAAGAAAGAAAAAAAGAAAGAAAGAAAGAAAGAAAGAAAGAACGAAAGAAAGAAAGAAAGAAAGAAAAGACAAAGAATGAAAGGCTGAAAAGGGAGACCCAAAAACTGAGGGCTCCCTCTCTCCAACCTGTGAGGAAGGGAATCAGGTTAGCCTGCATATGGTAACATGGAGACTGTGCTTGTAACTACTTGGTAATACGTGGTCATTTCATGTCCATGGTATGGATGGTCATTATTGGTCAAAATTGTTTCAACAAATCATAGTCATCTTGGTAGCAAAAATTTATCTAAATATGTGAGAGAAGAAAATAAACAGATTATATAGGCAGACATTCTTCAAGATCATTAATCACTAGTTTTTGTTTATGTAGAAACAACAAGGAGAGAGTAGTCCACTTATGACATCAATACTCATAAGTTCTTGAACACATTTCATTTTTTTATATTCACCATAAAAATTTTCATGAATCTACTTTCCATTTATAACTCACCAGTCTTTTTTTGTTTTTATTGCTAGGTACATTTTAATCTTTGTACCCACAATATACTGGCTGTATGACCTTGCAGTCCTAGGACTCCTTAAACAAAATCCATATTTCTTTGGTGTAAAGGGCAATGGAATTGAGCACTGCTCAGTTCCCCTGACGAATTCTACAGCTGAGTTGAGCCAGCCATTGAACCAGGCATCTGTGGTAGAGTGGGGGGAAAGCCACATAGATGTTTAGATTACTGTCTGTGTCAGGCTAGGGAATAGAAAGACACCTGATGTTAGAAATTTTTATCTCATAGTAGAAGATATTTAAGATTGAGGAGCTAAATGCTGCTTGAAGTATAAAAGTTTCCTTTTGATACAGTCTGTGATGATAGGGAAGATGTTAAGCCAGGTTTCTATTGGCTCCTTGCAGGTGTCCATGTCAGAGGATTAAACTACATAAAGCGCTTCCTAACTGTGGGGGCTGCATTGAGGGCTGCATGAAGGGCTGGAAGTGCTCTCTGTATGATCAGCAGAAGCCAAAGCTGCAGTCTGCATGCATTACAACCAGAGTAGCCATAAACATGCTTGGGTACTGCTTTCTCCAGGGACTTGCTTCTATCCTCCTCTGTGAATTAGCAGGCACTCAAGGTAAAGCCTTGCCTCACTCACTAACACTTGCAAAGATACTCAATTATATGCAAGGATCTGGGGATTGGACCCAGGATCTTAAAGACAATACCTCCGTGTTGATTATTTTTCTTGAACTACATGTGACACTTAGTGACAATTAATATGGATTTTTCTTCTGTGCAGTCTTAATTTTTTAATTTCAGCAGTGAGATGTTGCAAAGAATAAATTGATTTTCAGATTTCCCAAAACAATGATTTTTACATTTCCCCAAATATAGCTGAAAGCAATGGAAATGTTGAATCACTTTCAACTTTCCTATCATTGTTGCAAGTTCAGGGTACGTCATACTAGAGTGTCCATTATTAAGCCTTTTCTCACTATGTTCTTTTTTCCAGTGTGTGTGTTTGTGTGTGTGTGTGTGTGTGTGTGTGTGTGTGAGAGAGAGAGAGAGAGAGAGAGAGAGAGAGAGAGAGAGAGAGAGAGAGAGAGAATTTGAATGTCAAATTGGTGGGCAGGAATAAGGATAAAGATTAAATATTAAAATTACTCCCAGCCATGCTGTTAAATTTGATTTCAGGTTGTAGTGGTCACAGTTATGCTTATGGGGTACATGGGGGTGTATGTGTATCTAAATGGCAAATGAAGACCTTGCTGTCAACAAAGCATGTCCTTTGAACATCTTCTATTATTCCACACGAGAAATTTTTCCCTTGCAGTCTGGGTATAATGTAGAGTTGCTTTTTTTACCAACAAAACCACTGCTCAGGCATTTTCTGCTTTACTGCTGTCTTTCCCAAGACCTGCTTTCTGGGAACAGTTTTGTCTTCTTGTCTGTCTTGTTTCTATTCATGGTTCTTGGGTTGGTGATTCCTCAATCCTACTGTGCTGCAAATAAAACTGATGTAAGACATAAGTGCTTATGAATTATTCAATATTACCACTGAGGGAAGGACCAAACTTCAGCCTTGAATGTTTCTGGATTTGCTTTGCATGGTCAAATTTTTCCTTCCATACTGAGTAACTGAACTTGATCTGTGTCACCATAATTAAAGTAATTTACTGTTTAGAAGAGCACTTTGCTTGTGAACTCTTTCATTGCGACTCATCTCTCTTGTTCTTTCCAAGACTCTACATAAAATATGGTCTCTATTATGCCTGTGTCTCAGTGCACTTCCAGATACGCTTGTGCTTGTGTTTGGGCTCCTCAAGTGAGAATAACCCAGGCACACATCCGGTCTCAGTGTGATTCTCACTCCCAGGTGTGTCACCACTGCACCTCGTTTCTCTTTCTCCACTCCATTGTTCTTCTCTATTTCAATTCTCTCTGGCAAAAAAAAATGTAACTCTTTCTTTGAGAAATTGTACCCTTCCTAAGAAGAAAAGGAACTTCTGCTCCTCACTACTTATTCTATGTCCTGAAATATCCAGTTCCTTTGTTTTTATGGTATGTAAATGACAATTTTTCTTTTTCAAGTTTTGCTGGCTATGAAGATGGAGGTGCGCTCTAAAAATGAAATTCATAATTGGTCTTCTGATCACAGTTTCATCTCTCCAATAAGAAGAATAATCACTGAATGTCTTATCAGGTTAAGAAAAAATTACACCATCCCCAAATGTAATTTTTTTAACAATAATTTTTTGGGGGAGCATATTATAAAAGCACTCATTCACATATTTAAGCACACAGCTCGCAACAGGTTGTCCCAATACATGTGAAATACATTATTTTGATGGCCTGAAGAGACATTAAACATTTTCAGCCAACTCTTGTTACAAGACACTCTACAGAGAAATCCAAACATACCTCTCCCTTTGTATTTCTTTTGAGCTCTAAACTTGTGCTTCATTAGAAGACATCTTAGTCTCTAGAGGCAAAACCTTACATACAGGCATTTACATACACAATTAGATTGTAAATTCTTAATTGTTGTTTTCTATGCATTTTATATCAATAATATTGAAACATTCCTCTTTGTATAGTTGTTACTATCTACCCTACTATTAAACAATAGCTTGTATAATCCCATTATTATGTGTTCCATTCCAATGTCCTAAAAAATGAATTATGAACACATATATTGACTTTATAAAAAGTTATCATTGTCTACACATACTGCATCTTAAGATCACTGCCTCACTAGTTACTCATTTCCACGATTGTTTATGAGGTTAATTTTAATTACTTTTATTAATCCTCATCTCAAAATTTAATGTCTGTAGTCTTTCTCTCTGTAAATGATAACTTGTATATTTTTGTTTACTTGACCACTCCACTTAGATCAACCTACATCTGACATCAACAAATGTAAAAACTTAATTTCTTATCTCTTCATTCTTCATCGATGCACTTATAAAAAAAAATAGTCACTCTACCCACAGCTCAGACTAAATTCTTGGGGTCACATTAGTCCTTCTATACTACATTTTCTCTATTTCTCTATTTTCATTTTCATATATTAACTTCCTATTTGATCCATAGGTAATTAAAAAATAAGTTAATATTTAGTTTTCTACTTGCCAAATTTCTTCGTTATTTATTTTAGTTTCATTATATTATGGTCAGAAAATAAGCTGTGTTATTATTATTTCTGTGGATTGTGAGCCTCATTTTGTTACTTGTATATGGTGCATCCTAGAGGATATTCTGTGGGTGGTTTGAAGAATGTGTGTGTGTGTTTAATGGACTATTTTATAAACATATATGAGGCCCCTTTTTAATAATTTATGTTATTACTCTATTTTCTATCTAGATGAGCCATTAATTGAAAGCAGAGTGTTTATTAGGACCTTGTATCTGGCATATCTTCACCCTAACTACTTCCCCTTCCCTTCCACCTCACCCATTGCCTTTTCTCCCCAAGTCCCCTTTCCTTCTGCAAAAGATCCATCCCTTTGTATCATTCTGTCCTGCCTCTATTTTTCTCTTAGTTTTTACTTTGCCTTACTCAGTTAAGAAATATAGTATTCAGTATTGTGTGTCTGATTCATAAATATGAGCAAAGATTAATAATATCAAAAAGAAAGAAGTTGGGAGAGGGGAACAATAGGAGGAGGGAGAGATGGGAGTATTTAGTGATTGTATTTGTTGTGATGCATTGCAAAAATGTACTAATAAAAAATTAAAAGAATGTAAATAAACAAACTCAGTGTTTTAAAATCTCCAACTGTATTATTGTATTTCAATTTCTCTCCTGTTAAATCTATTAATATTTGCTCTATACGTTGGAGTCCACCATGTCTACATTATCCATACATAATTTTCTGAATTGACTCTTTAATCATTATATCATGACTTGCCTTTTTTGTTTGTTTTTTGTTTTGTCTTTGTCTTACTTTGTTTTGTTTTGTGTTGTTTTGTTTTGTTTTGTTTTGAAACATAGTCTTGATATATAGTTCACGCACTCACTTTGCTTTTCCTTATGCAGCCCAGGCGAGGATCGAACTCATGGTGATCTTTTGCCTCAGCCTTTTGAGTGCTGGCATTACAGAAATGCACCATGATGCCTGGCTTCTCTTCTGATTTTTCTCTGATTAAAATCAGTTTTACTCAGTACAGGTATATTTTCTTTCTTTTGGATTCCATTCACCTGGGAAATCTTACCCCCTCCTGCCACTTTCAGTATATGTACAACCTTAGAAGTGAGGAGACTTTCTTGTAAGAAGCATGTGACTGCATCGTTTAATAAGATACAAGGCAATAATAAATAGGTATTATTTCTTTAACCCATTCTGACTTTTTTCTTGTTTCATTGTAGATCTTTTCTTTTGCCCTGTCTCAATAGACTTCATCTTGGATCAAATGATGCATCAATTTAATATGTTTTGATCCACTGTTAATTATTTTTGGTATATCTGTTATAGATTTTTACTTTGTGGCTACTCTTAGGTTTACAAAAAGTTGTAATTTGAGTGCAAAAAGCTATTGTACAAGCATAGCAACTTAACATCAACATAAATATAAGATAAAAAGGAGGTACAGTATAATAATAAAAAATTTTGCTTGTATTCCATCCTTCCCACATTTTGAATTGTGTCTCTTTTTACCTTTTTCAATTTTTGTTATTTATTAACATTTTCCTGTATTTACTATTTTTCAAAACTTTACTTTCTTGTGAGCAAGATAAAAATATGAATGTTTTATATGCTATATACATAATGTTAAAGAATTTTGAATTCATTGGTATAATTACTATAAGCAATGAGTTTTACAGTTTTGAATGCTTTCTTCTTATTCATTAAGATATTTTTCTTTCAACTTGAACTCCCTTAAGCGTTATCTGCAGGATGTCTCTGCCAGATATATATTCTATGAGCTTTGTTTATGTAGTGAGATCTGTCTTTTTCTAACACATTTAAAAGGTACATACACATAGTTGAGAGTTGTGATAATTTTTTCATTTAATACTACCTAAATCTATTACTAAATCTACTACTAAATCTAATGCTGCCTAAATCTAATGCCATTATCTCCTGGCTTATACGGTTTCTGCTTAGAAGTCTACCTTAAATGAATTGATACCACTTACAGATACACTCTAGTTCTTAATAATAATTTAGTGTGTCTTTCAACATAATGATATATCTTTTTTAAGCTGCTTTCATCTCTCCACACATATTTCTGTTATTCCACTGAATCATTTTTCTGTTTTCTTCAAACTCACTGAGACTCCTTAAGAGAATTGTTTCAAATCCCCAATTTTAACGTTTCTCTGTAATAGTCACTATTCATCTGTTTTAGGTCTAATGTTACATTAGATGAGAGATGTTTTCCCCCTGGAGGTTATTGAAGCATGTTAGCATGTGACATCACCCATACATCAAAGGAGTAGGTATTCATGATAGTCTTCCTTACCTGGCTTCAATGGGCATTAACATATATTGTTTGTACACATTTCTATTAATATATATGCACACAAACATAGCATGTATTAATGAAATTCAACATCCCTTTATCCACCATCCAGCTTGAATTTTTTGCTCTTTCTTTCCCAAACATAGTTGGGTTGAGAAAATTTTTTGAGCCTGTGGATACTTTTACTTCAATCCTAGGTGTTGCTCTGTTTCCAGTTTTGCTTTCAATGCACTATCAGTGTACCATTATAGTTTGAGCACTAGAAGGCCTACATGATCCCTAATCAACACATGCTGTGCTGTTGAGCGTGAACAAAGATGTTTCCCAAAAAGGGTGCTCCATCTCCAAAAGTATTTCCCTGGGCCTGAGGCTAGTCTGGTTGCTTCAATCACAGACTGCCCAGGTGCTGTGGAATTCTACCCGGGTCTGGGCAGAATCATTGTTAAGTGATAGATTATAGCATGCATAATAGACTAGGGGTATACTTTCCTTTACCTCCTCCAAGCAGACAATTTCTCTTTCTATGTTATGCTTATGGAAGCTGCAGAAAGCATAGAATTGGAAGAGATGTCTCCACCAATGCTGCACAGCTCTGTCACACCTGGAAGTCACACCCTGTCAAGACCAGCATAGCACAGTGAATGCACCAAAGCCACAATCCTGAAACAACTTCATGGCACACAACTGCTGCAAACAATCCACACATGATGTCACTTGGAGTCAAATTCCAATGATCTGAGGCCATGTATCTTTACCTTGTACCATGGTTGTTCCAGAAGTTCCAACAATGTGATGAGGAGGGTAACATGAAGGTCTGCATGGTACTATATTCAACCAGTGATTCAGTGAGTTCCCAGACAGTTTCCCATACTTACTATGGAGTCCTGCATACTTCATGGAACAAAGTTGGAGCAGTTAAGATGACTGCAGTACAGTACCTTGGGCATCAAGGCTGGAACTAATCTAAAGGGTTACATCTGACATCCACAGTCAAAAGCATCTGCATAATATCAGGGAACATGCAGAGTCATGCAACTGATGATGATGGTGCCAACATATGAGACCTTTCCACAGGGATACAGGTCTCTGCCAGGAGCTGAGGCATGTCTACAGCTCCATCTGCGAGTGCAGTTTAGAAGACTGTTTTTTCAAAGGTCCTCAGTTCCCATCCAAAAAGAAACCTAATAGATTCAATACAGTCCCTCTTAAAATGAAGACACAAGACACAGTTTACACAAAGAGAAATAAAATTCTAAAATTCAAGTGAAACCTCAAACATACCCAACAAAGCAAAAAAATTATCTTGAAAAGGAACAAATACAGATACTTCACAATTCCTGAATTCAATATATATTTTAAGCCTACCATAACTATGATTATTTACCAGTATATAGAAATGCAGAATAATGGAATATCTGAGAGTCCACAAATAATTGCACAAGTATATGCTCAACTGATTTTCAACAAGCTGAAAAGATACACAGAAGGAAAAGGATGATTTCTCTTCAAAAAATGGAGGTGATATTATATTATGTCTACTTCCAAAAGAATGAAATTTGACCTTTTTCTTACAAAAATTTAATTCCAGTAGCAATAAAGACAAAAACAAATCTCTTTGAAGACAACATAGAGGGAAAATCATGACACTGGTCTTGCTGAAGACTTAATAGATATGAAATGAAATGCAAAGAGTAGAATACTAATAGACATGGGTGATAACATCAAATTAAAATACTTCAGCACAGAAAACAGTCAGTAGAGTGAAAAATCCAACAGTAAAAGGGAAAGCATTTGTAAGCAGCAAAAGAAACAGATACAAAATATTTTAGATGCTCCAAAAATTGATAGCAAAAAAGTAATAAATCAGTAAAAATTTGGCAAAGTACTTCAGACACGTTTCACCAAAAAAGACAGACACATTGCCACAATGTGTGCAGCAATATGCTCAACATCACAAATTATCTGGGGGACAGAAATGAAAGTGAGTCATCACTTCACATTTAGGAGGATAGTATATAGTTGGCAAGGCTATGGAGAAATTAAAATCCTTTTACATTGCAGGTGAGAACGCAACCAGTCATAGCCATTATAGAAAACACTGCTCAAGTTTATAAAGATACAAAGATAGACATAACATAATGATCCAATAATCCCACTGTGGATACCTATTTAAAAGAACTGAAATCAGAATCACAAGTAAATATGATACCTATAGTTATTGCAGTTCTATTCACAATAGCCAAAATAGAAACAACGTAAATGTCTATTAACTGATAGATTGGTGAAGAAAATGTGGTGTAAAATTATGTTTTTAATGCAATGGAAGTTCTGTTTTTTATGACAATATGAATGAATCACAGGCAACTAAGCTAAGGTAAATAAATTACCTCCTATTCACAGAAGGACAAGTACCGAGTGATGAATAGTCCGTAAGATATATAAAAATAGCCATATTTATGCAAGCTCAGAATAAATAAACATCATTTATCAGGGATTGAGAGGAGGAGAAAATGGGAAGTTACTCATCAATAGATATGTTTCCATCTACATTCATGAGGAAGATTGGTCCATATTTCTCTTCTTTGGTTGGTCCTTCCCTACTGTTGGTATCACAGTAATGCTCACTTCTGGGAATGACTTTTTGGAGTGTTGTGTCCATCTCAATTTCTTGAAGGAGTGAGAGGAATAGTGGCATTAGATCTTGTGTTGTGGTTGTAGTAGAAATACTTAGTTACATCATATCTTGTATTCTTTTCCCAGGTTTTTCTACTTTTTAAATACTTTGTTTCATCTGAGTGATTTGGAAATGGTGCTTAATTTTCTAATATTTAGGAATTTATTAGTATATTTTCATTGCAATTGCTAGTTTATTTTTTCAATGCTCAAAAGAAACACAGTTTGATTTAGATTATTCATGTTCTAGCCAACAACTGATTTCATTTGGTTTCCATTTTCATTTTCTTTTTTGTCTCTTTTAATTGGTTCTCCTTTTATTCTTTATCAGAACATATTTTTCATTCATAATAATCACATTCATCATAAGGAATTTATACCTATACAAGATAGATCTTAATACATTTTCCCATTCCACTCTCCTCCCTGCAAAACTTTTTTCCCACCCCACTTACAAAAGTCTTATTTCTGGTTTTTTCTTCCATTCCTTCCCTTGTCCTTTCCTTCCATTGACCTTCCTGATTCCCTTGATCCCCTTCCCATAGGAACATGTTCCTCTTGCTTCCCAATATCTATCCCCCATTTTGCTCCTTATTTTCCCTGTAGGTTTCTCATACAAGAGAAATAATTGCTATTTAAACTCGTGTGTCTCATTTATTTCACTTAAAATTATGGTCTCAAAGTGCACTCATTTACCTAAAAATGGCATAAGTTTATTGTTCTTCATTAAAGAGTAATACTTCATTGCAAATGAAATAGCATATTTTTTATCCATTTATCTGTTGATGGACATACAGGATACATCCATGATATAACTATTACAAATCATGTTTTCATAATTATAGGTATGCTTATATCACTGTGGTATGATGCTTTTAACTCTTTTGGAAAAATACCTAGAAGGGAAGCAACTAGGCCAAATTGAACATCTAGTTTTAGTTTTTTGAGCAATTTCTATACTAATTTTCATAGTGGGCCTACCAATTTACATTCCCACAAACAATTGAGAAGTATTTCTCCTCCACCCCAATGCCAAGCCTCACCAGCTTTGTTGGTAGTTGATTTCTTCATAGTAGACATTCTTTCTGGAGATGAAAGCACAGTGTTATTTTAATTAGCATTTCTCAAATGACCAGTGATATTAAGTATTTCTTTATATATTTATTTACTCTGTGGATCTTTATCTGAAAAGGGTCTATTCGTTTCTGGTTCCCATTCATGGACTGAATCTTTAAATTTTGGGGGATCTGATTTTTAAGTATTTTGTATGTAATAGACATTAGCCCTTTGTCTGAGGAATGGGATCTTTTTAATCTGATGTGATGTCCGTTGTTGATTCTTTGTAATACTGCAGATTCACTTTTGTTTTTCTAGGTCTATTTTGTTTCCATATGTATTTTAGGATTGTTTTCTCTAATTCTATGAGAAATCCTATAGATATTGATTGGTATTAATATAAATCTCTGTAGGAGTTTTTGGAAGTATGACCTTTTCACTATATTCATTCTCTGTATTCATGAATAGGAGATATCTTTCTATTTTGTGATATCCTCTTCAATCCCCTTTTTCAGAATACTGGAGTTGTCAGTGTATTCGTCTTTCACTTCCTCTGTTACATTGATTTCTATTTCATTTTTTCACTGTCATTTTGAAAGGTTTTTTTTTTCCCTAAATTGTTTATCAGTAAGTTTATTATTCATGTAAAGTATGTTAATTATTTTTTGTGTTAACTTTGTATCCTGTTATGCTGCTGAATTTAATTATTAATTCTAAGAGTCTTTCGGTGGTGATATTGAGGTCTCCTATGATAAGAATCATGTCATCCACAGATAATGATAATTAAACTTTTCCTTTCCAATTCTTATTCCATTTATTTCTTTCTCTTGTTTACTTGTTCTGGCTAATATTTCCAGAGTTAGATTAAACAAGAGTGGTGTGTGCTGACATCCTTGTCTTGTTCCAGATTTTATGGCAGAGCTTTGTTTTTCATCATTTTTTATGATGGTGGCTGTTGGTTTGTCATAGGTGGCTTTTATCACATTGAGACAAAAACCTTCCATTCCAATATCTTGAGGGGTTTTAACATGAATGGGTATTGGACTTTGACAAATACTTTTTCTCCATGATCATGTAGTTTTTGTCCTTGTTTCTTTTAATGTGTTATATTACATTTATTGATTTGTGCAGGTTGAACTGTCCTTGCATGTCTGAAGTGAATCTTACTTGGAGAGGTTGTGTGAGTTTTTGAGAATTTCCTGCATTCTGTTTTCCAGTAGCTTATTAAGCATTCTTGAATTTGTGTTCATTAGGAAAGCTGGCCTGAGGCCAGCAGTTTAGCTCAGCGACATAAGCACTTGGCAAACAGGAGGTTGTGATACGACCTCCAGTACCAAAATAAAAAGAAAGCAAAACAAAACAGTGTCACTTTATAGGAAAGTTGGCCTGCAGTTCTGTTTTGGTTGGATCCTTCTCTAGTTTTCATATCACTGTGGTGATCACTGGTAGGAATGACTTTGAGAGTATTGTTTCCATTTCAATTTCATAAAAGTGTCTCGGGCATACTGGCATTAGATCTTAAGTTCTGTCAAAATTCAGCAGTGAGTCCGTCAGGATCTGTGCTTTTCTTTACTGGTAGTTTTTTTATTACTTCTTCAATTTTGCATACGAATTGGGTTGTATAGAATTTCTATATCTTCTTGACTCAGGTTTAGCAATTCCTATGTATCTAAGAATTAATTCATTTCTTCTCAGCTGCCCATGTTATCAGAGTACATGTTTCACAGTAGACAGTGATGATGGTCCACTGAATTTCTTTGGATCCATTTTGATTTTGCCCATTTCACACCTAACTTTGTGGGTTTGGGTCATTTATTTCCTTTTTTAATAGGGTCAGCTAAGATTTTGTCAATAGTACTTAGCCTTTCAAATGTCCAAATCTTCAATTCATTAAATATCTGTATTGATTACTTAGTCTGAATCACATTAATTTCCACTCTGATCTTTATAATTTCCTCCTTCATATTTTCTTTGGCTAAATTTGCTCTTCTTTTTCTAGAACTATTCATTTACACATTAGTTTGTTTATTTATTAGAACTTGCTCTGTTTTTCTGAATTGGGAATTTACTGCTATAAGTTTTCCTGTTAGGACTGCTCTCATTTTATCCCACAAGTTCTAACATTTCAGAGAGGCATTATGGCTTACTTGTAGAAACTAACTTCTTTAATTTCATCTATGAGTCATTGGTTATATAGGAAGATGTTATTTGATTTCAATATGTTTATACAAGCTTGTGGTTTCTTTTGCCATTGATTTCCAGTTTTATTGCACTATGTTCAGATAACATCTATAATTTATACTCCTTTACATATACTTAAGCATGTTCTGTGAGCCTGTATAGTCTATTTTGGAGAAAACCCACTGTGGAGCTGAGAAGAACCTGTATGCTGTTGGTGTGAGATGCTACACTGCACAAATCTACAAAGTCCATTTTTTCAAAAGTTTGGTTTACCTCTGATATTTACTTGTTGATTTTTATGTTATTTTTGACACTGAGGTACAGATGTCCCCAATTACAACTTTATTAGTGTTCATCTGATTTTCCATGTACATTATTATTTATTCTATATAGTTGTATGTGCTCTCATTTGGTGCACAGATATTTATGTTTGTAATGTCTTCCTTTTGGATTGTTCCCTAACAAATGTATAATGATATTCTTTGTATCTTCTAATCAATCCTAGCTTAAAACCCATGTTTCTGTCTATAAATAGAATATCTACTTTTTTCCAAGTTCCTATCACATGGAGTACTGCTTTCCATCTTTTGACTTTCAGTCTATGAGTATCTTTTAGAGTAAAATGAGTTTCTCATACACACCATATTGTTGCATTTATTTATTGATCATTCTGTCAATCTATTTCTTTTGACGGATGAATTGAGACCATTAACATCGATGATTATAGCTCACAGGTATACATTTATACTTGTCATTAATTTTCTTTCTTGTTGTTGGTTCTCTTAGTTTCCCTTCTATTTTTTTAAATTTTATTTTAAAGAGAGTAAAATCAAACAGAACATAACAGATCATAAGCAAACAATGTAAGAGAGACAGAATTCAGAGCAAGACAACAGGAGATCTTCACTGTCTATTATATTGCCCCTTGTTTTTTTCCAAAAAGTTGTCCATATCTTCATATACAGTGAATTCATACAAAACAAAATAGTATTAAACTTATCACAACAGGATGATGAAAATATTTTAGGTCTTCAAAACCAGACAATAGTGAAGTCAACAATGGCTGCCATAATGTCTCTTGTTCTCTTCAAAATAACTGTCCATACCTTCATGTATGTTGAAATTAAACAATACAAAACAAACTAATATCACTCTGAACAAAGAATACTAGTATTGCTGGATTTCACATTATGATACTACAGAATCAATGCTGGGTATCTTAGTGTCCCTTTTTCTTCAAAGTAGCTGTTCATTCTATCACACATTATATAATTGATTTTCATAAACTGTTTAGAAGAAGTTCTATGCCTTCATGAGTCCCTACATGAATATCTATCCTTCCTGTATTATAGGGAAAACAAAGCAAAACAACACAAAACAAAACAAATTCCTAGAGAGACACAAAATAAAAAAGACAAACAACAATAGCAAAGATCTCAGAACACTGAAAATATAGGCCTTCCAAACAAGGTGGTATGAGCATAACTAGGGTTATTTTACATAATGATGTTCAAGAGTTCCTCAGATCACCATACAATACTATGCATGATAGTTCCAATCCTATGAATGTTAACTATTTTGTTCCAAGAACTTTTAGAATTTGTAGCACAATCACCTTAGTTATCCTAAGTGTGTTTATATAATTTTAGATATTTTTCTTTTCCTTTCCTTTTTCTTTTTCCTCATTTTCCCTTCCCAGAAGTGGAATAGCTGGATCATTTTTCCCCTTTTACCAGATTCTTATCCTTTCACTGTATTTACTCAGATTTTCCTATTTTATTTACTCTTACCATTTCTTACACTAAGGAAACGATACAGTATTTACACATGTGAGTTTGATTTATTGACTTATAAGTTTATTTCACTTTAATTCACTTTATTTCACTTTATAAGTTTATTTCACTTATAAGTATGTTCTCAAGTTGTATCCATTTACTTATAAATATCTCAATGTGATCATTCTTTATAGATGAGTAATACTCCATTGTATAAAATTAGCACATCTTTTTTATCCATTCCTCAGTTGATAGGCATTTAGGTTGTTTGCAAGATCTGGCTACTACAAATTGTGCTGCTATAAACATGGGTGCACATATATCACTGTGATATGATGATTTCAGTTCTTCTGGGAATGTGCCCAGAAGTGGAAGAGTTGGGTCAAATGGGACTTCCAATTCCAGCTTTTTGAGAAACCTCCATACTTACCTCCACTGTGGTTGCATCAGTATACACTCCCATCAACAGTGCAGAACAGTTCTTTTTTCCCTGCAGCCTTTCCAGCATTTGTTGTTGGTAGTTTTCCTCATCCTGGCCATTCTTTCTGGAGTGAGATGGAATTTCAGTGTGGTTTTAATTTGCATTTCTCTAATAACCAATGATGCTGAACATTTTTTCATGTATTTTATTTGTCATTCATATTACTTCATCTGAGAACTGTGTATTCATCTCAGATGCCCATATTTGGAATGGCACTTTGAATTTTAGGGATCTGATATTTTTAATTCTCTATACATTCTAGACAAAAGTCCTTTATCTGGGGGGACCATTCACTAAGATTTTTCCCAATTTGTGGGTTTTCTTTTCACTATGCTGGAGATTTCTTTCAACATGCAAAAACCCTTAATAGGACACAATCCCAGTTATTGATTTTGTGAAGTATTTCACATGCACTTTGATTCTTATTCATCAATACCTATTCAGTTGTTCTTTGTCATGGAAGTATCTTATTTTTCCATTCATTTTGAAGGACAGTTTTGCAGGATACATCAGTCTGGGTTGGGAGTCATTTTCCTTTAGGATCTGAAATGCTTCACACAATGTTCTCGTTGACTTCATTATTTGAGTTGAGAAGTCTACTGTGATTCTGATAGGCTTTCTTTTATAGGTGATCTGTTTCTTCTCTCTAGCAGCTTTTAATATTCTGTTCTTATGTTGGATTTCTGGGATGGTGATTATTATGTGTCTGGGTGTAGTTTTATTTTGGTTATGGTTATTTGGAGTTCTATGTGCTTCACTGATCTGTATATCAGTTTCCATTCTCATGTTTGGGAAGTTTTCAGCTATTACTTCTGTAAATAGACTCTTGATATTTTTTGTGTTGTCACCTTCTTTTTCGTTTATCCCTATCAATCTTCTGCTGTTTTTCTTTGCATAATCCTTCAGTTGTTCAGTTGATACTTCCTGATGCCTTGTTATTTTAAAAGATCTTTCCTTTCCTGTTCACTAGCTACAATCTTGTCTTTGAGGTCTGAAATTCTATCTTCACTTTTGTTGAGGCAGTTTTGCCAACTTTTGATGGAATTTTTTATTTCCTGTATATCTCTTTGAATCTTTTCATGCATTCTGTTTATTTCTTATATTGTTCATTCAGTATTTCCATCTTTTTGCATTGTTCCTCTAATTATTTAACTATGTCTTCTTTAGATGGGTTCAGCATTTCTTTCATTACATTTATCATTTATTCTTTTACCTGGGAGACTATTTCTGATCTGAGTTCTTTTATAGCTGCCCAGAATTGTTTCTTTACTTCAGTTGTTATCATTTCAGAAATTTCAGGTGTATGGCTTATATTTTCTTCTGTGTCAATGTCTCCTAGGCTTGCTTGGGTTGGGATGGAAGTTTGAGATTGCATTTTCCTCTTTCCTTTTGTCATTTTCCTAAATTTCCAGGTTTCCAATGATGTTTTGAAACTTCCCTCATGCACTGAGAATCACCTGGCCCACTTTTGGCTCCCAGGGAAGACTGCAGGCAACTGCTAGCTGCTTGAAGTTTGCTGGGCATGGCCTACTTAGGCTCACAGGGCCCTCCCTGCATCCTCTGGTGATTTTGGATGCAGGCCGTGGTCTTAAACCTGGGAGCCATGTTCCAAAGCTTCCCTGTTTATTGGGATTCAATCTGTGCAAATTCAGCACCAGGGACTGAATTCAGGCCCCTGCTAGCTGCTCGGAGTTTGCTGGGTAGCCCAGTTAGGTCTGAGGGGACCTCTAGTCCATCCTCAGGTGATTTCATTTATGGGGTGTGGTGTTACAGTCTGGGAGTGAGTTCCAAATCTTTCCTATGTTGTAGGATTTAACCCGAGGATGTTCAGCACCAGGACTGTATTCAGGCCCATAGCTCTGTTTCCCTTCTATTTAATTGTTTGTCTTGCCTGGTAAGTTCATTCTATTGAGATTCATGGAATTGGTGCCTTCATTCATCTTTTCTAGAATATCCTTTGGAACATTTGGATTAGTGGTCATGAATTTCTTCAGATGTTCTTTATAATGAAATTATCTTATTTTTATTAATGTTGAAGACAATTTTGAAGGATACATCAGTCTGTTGGAAGTTGTTTATTTTTAGAACTTAAACTACTTCACTCTAAGCTCTCCTTCACTTAGGTTTTTGTGTTGAGAATTCTGCTGTAGTTCTGATTAACTTTCCTTTATAGGTGATTAGTTTCTTATCTCTAACACATTTTAATATTCTGTTCTTGTGTTAATTTTCTGGAATCTTGACTATTATACACTTTGGTGTACTTGTTTTCTGATCATGACTATTTATAGTTCCATATATCTCACTTAACCATATGTCAAGTTTTTTCCATGCTTGTGAAGATTTCTGTTATTAATTCTGAGCACAAAATTTTATGTGTCTTGTGCTATCTTTTGATTCTTTATTGATTCTAATCAGCCTTATCTTATTCTTCTTTGCATCATCTGAAAGTTCTTGTGTTGATTTTTCACGACACTTTACTATTTTTTGAAAATTCTTCATTTAGTGAACACCAGCCAGAATCCTGTTCTCTAGATCTGATATTCTATCTTTGCATTGCTTGACTCTGCTGCATATACCTTCTATAGAATCTTTAATCTCTTCTATTTAAGTCTGTTTTATGGAATCTAGTTCTTTCGTCTGTTGGGTTTTAGGGTTTGCATATCTTTCCTAAGCTTCTCTGTTATTTTTATATTTGTACCTACTCCAAATTCACTAGTTCCTTCACTGTGGTCATCATCTCTTTAATCACCTATGTAATTATTTGTTTTTTTAAGAGACGTATTCATCTGTTTTACTACTCCTACTGCTACCATTTCAAAAAGTTCAGCTTGTTGACTTTTCCTTTAGTGTTATGATTAACCCAGAATGCAGAGTGTACAAACTGCTTAGTTCAGTGTTTCCCAACAGACCAGAAAAACAACCTGATTTCCTGTATAAATGCCAGATTGATATTATTCTCCTTCTTCAGAAATTCCACATCTCTGCCTGATGGATGGTGGCCATCGCTGTATGGGAAGAGTGGCGATTCTTTACCAGGACTCCTGGGCCACCATCTGTGATGTCAACTGGCTTAAGAGTGATGCCCAGGTGGTTTGCAGGCAGCTGGGCTGTGGAATGGTCCTCTCTTATGAAGCTGGTATTTTCTTTGGGCTTGGATCACAACCCATTTTGCTGAAAGAGCCAGGCTGTGCAGGAAATGAGAGCCATGTGTGGCATTGCCCTTCCTGGAGCTGGGGGCAGCACAACTGCAGCCGTCTACCATATGCAGGAGTCATCTGCTCAGATATGTTCTATACTTAATCCAATGTGGGAGTGAATGGAGAGCGTCAGGAATGTAGTTATCTAATCATGGTAATACGAGATAGGTGGGATGTAGAGACTGAGAGGTCCATCCATGAAGCCTGAGTACTTACAACAGCTAATAATGATGGTCTTTTAGGTTCCCCAGCATTAATTCAAAAATGTCTTTCATTCTCAGTTCAGTGGTTTTATTTAACAAAATTATTCATTCTATTATTTTTTCAAATTATAATCAACCTACATAATTTTGTATAGGACTCTATAATTAACCCATATTTAAAAACATCTGCAAATTACCACACATTCCATTCTCAGAAATCAGACTTCTAGAAAGAGGGTTAATAATGATACTGAACATTATCTTCTAGAACTGCAATCTTCTGTGTATATAGCACAAGACACTGTTTTATACTGAGTATATTAGGGTTAAAGAGCCACAGAGGAATTTATGTGTTACTGCAAATTTAGAAGTCTCTTTTTTAGATTCAGTCTTAAGTAAGATTCATTCTTTCGCTAGAATGCTCAAAGATTTGTAAATAAAAGACCTCAAAACATAAATTCTTCCTCCATCAGTATTAAAAACATTTCTCTCTACCTTTTTCTTTCAAAATTATTTGTATAATAATACCAACTTGTGATAGAAGCTTAGTTATATACTGCCTGGTCACACAATACTGGAACATAATTGAGTCTTAATATGTGTTTATTATGAGAAAAAACAACATAGTTAATCCATAATGGCTTCAGAAAAATAAAGAGAAATTTAGGAATTTCTTTGACAAAAATGAAAATGAGGGACAACTGGAATTATTGAAGAAAGTGGAGAAACTTGAAATACTTACAGTAAAGTAGGAAGGGGCTATAAAGAAACATATAAGGAATTTCTGAATTGTACAGAATTCCAAGGAGTAGTATAGAAAATGTCTTATGTATATTTGTGTGAACTTCCTACATTTACATGTAAAGAATGAATTGTAAGATTGAAGACAAAATTCAAGTGATGGAATTTTTGATGCATTTCTCTAAGGGCAAAAATTATCTATGCAACCCAGACCAGACAAAGATACTTCTGGCTGCATTTGTCATTTTATCTTAGGTATGACTGATTCATGTAAATCAATAGCTTTCTGCACAGGCTGCAGAGGAAATCTTTCTTTCTTGGCGAATGAAATTTCCCCTGAATTTTCCAAATGACTTACAGGATTCCCTTTGTTTTTTTCTCCACAAGATATAAACCTCCACAAAAAAAAAAAACATGATCATTAACTTCTGATTTACATTCTGAACTTGTCAAAGTTCTTATTGTATCTTAAATTTGAAAATATCTTTATATTTTGAAAGAGGCCACATGGAACTTAGTTCTAAATATTGCCTTTAAAATGTCTCTCTTACATAAATATAAATGTTGTGTAGAAAATTCAGATATGCTCCCTGCCATGCATTCTCTGCTTCATTTTCATCATTTCCCAATCAGAGGCTATCCTGGCCAATTTCTGGGTGTCCAGTGATCATTTGTGCTTGCCCCTTGCTGTGCTTTGATGAAAAAGACAAATTTTCCCTTAGCTTCTGAAGGTAACTGGAACCTAAGTATACAGCAAGTTTGATTATCAAAGAACATTTGTTAATATTTATACTTAGCCCTGAAGTATGCCATTATGTAAAGGCATTGAGTATATTGGTGAAGTAATACAATAAAACAGAGTTCCAGGAAGAAAAAGGACCACAAAGAGCGGAATCTCACCAAACAATCGAAAGACAGAGCATGTTTTTTGCTTGGGGCACCATGCATTTTTGTGCCACTTTAAGAGCATGTCTCAAAGAGATCTTTTGTTATCGTGTTTGAAACATACATAAGAAACTTTCAGTTTATTTTAGTAACAATCCCCCAAGTTTCTTAGACCACCATAAATAAAGTACTTCTTGCTTTTATTCCACTTGTATAGCTTATTCCTTTTCTGGAGTAGCAGCAAATGACTATCTTACAACTTACGATGCAAATATATGACATATCTCATAAAATATTACAGTTGAATTTTTGGTAGCTTTTAATTTTTTTAATAAGAGTTCACATGAGTTTCTGTGGAATGCAGTTAATTTATTTCATTTATTCCATATTCAGTCATCTTCAGCAAAATGCATTTACTCTGTCATATATATATATATATGAATATATGTAAATGTATATTTACATATGGCAAATATATTTGTAAATTGTATAAATATTTCTTCTGGCAGGTCAGGAGGATTGATTTCCATTAAAAGGAGAAGCAATTGGGACCAGGGATTTAGCTCAGTGGCTTAAGTGCCTGCCTGGCAAGTGTGAGGTCGTGAGTTGGATCCCCGGTACCAAAAAAAAAAAAAAAAAGGAGAAGCAATTGGATAGAAGTCAGAAGTCATCAAGTTTTTACTCTGATCAGTTTTTGCTTTGATCAGCTTTTATTTTAAAATGTGGAAAAAAGTAGTGATGAATGTAAGTGTTATGGTTTGTGTCTAGATGTCACCACAAAGCCTCATGCAGTCTTAGATTTTTTTCACAGGTAGCTGTATCTGAAGTGTGTGAAGTTAGGATTCAGGCTATGTGACTGCTAGATCAGTCCACTGATTAGTTTAGCACAGAACTAATCCTAGCAGTCAAAATGCAATATAAGGGCCAGGGATATAGCTCAGCAGGCAAGCTCAAGAGTTAGATTCCTAGTACCAAAATAATAATAATTTTAATAATAATAATAATACAATGTAAAAGGGACAGAAAGATGTTGTTAAGTTCTTGTTGCTTTGCCTATCTTCCATTGCTACAAACTATTGCCCCTCTGCCATGTGTCACCCTTATATGGAATCATGCTATTACACAGTGAAATACCTACAAACTGTGATCTCAATGAATGTTTTCTCCTTGAACTTTGGTGTCAGATATTCTGCTTCAGCAATGAGAAAAGTAACTGAGATGGCAAGAAATTAATGTATTCACAAAAACCATATCAGGAAAGAATAAGTCAAATCATCCTTAGCTCTGAATTCAAGGAGTTAACAAGAGGTCTGAGTTGTATATAAAATAAACAAAAGTAAGAGGAAAACAGTATGTATAATTATGCTGCCTTGTTCAACTTATCTAATTGATGCCTTGTTCCATTTATGAATAGTTGATCATAATCAAGGTTCTCTCATACACAGCCTAGCCAGCAATAAAAAATTATTGTTGCCACTGGATTAGTTTTGACACTTATTATAAAACATATATTGATTAGACTTGTTATTTCTGGAATCCAGGCTGGGAGAGGTGAGGATGAGTCATAGGAAGAACATGTGTAGATATAAGCTTGCACTAACTGCATCATGTTTAAGGTAATAGCTAGATTGATAGGCATCGTTTGATTGCAATCTGGCAGCATTAACCTGAAATATTCCCCAAGTTTAAGCAAGAAAGGACACAGATGGAAAATGCAGAAAAGTTGTGAATGCTTTATCCTTTTTATTCTATCCTGAAAATATGCAGACTCAAGTTAAAATTCATAGTTTCTGCAAAAGCAGCCTATCAATCTGTGTTAAAATCAAAGTTTAAATGTAGGGCCAGTAATCAGATATCACAATAGGTTCTCAAATGCAAGGTCAGACTGGGCAGCTTAGTAAGATGCTGTCTCAAAATAAAATAAAATAAAATAATAAAGTAAAATAAAATAAGATGCAAACTGTTCTTTTTAATGAGCTTACAACCATCAATTTTATGCCTAAAGCTTGTAATGAGAACAACTATTTCTAAGATAACAATATCCAATATATTAACTAATGCTAATTTTCTACTGTTTTTTTTAATTCTGTATCATTTCTATCATGTTTGTTTTGTTTGTAAAATAAATAAATAAAATAAAACAAAACAAAGCAAAGTAAAACAAGGGACTTGGGATGTAATGTAGTGTAGATGCCCTGGGATCAATCCCAGTTTTGTTTTTTTTGTTTTGTTTTGTTTTGTTTTTTGTTTTTGTTTTTGTACTAGGAATCAAACTCAGGACTTGTGTTGCTGAGCTAAATTCCCGGCCCAATTCCAAATTCTTAAGAAAGAAAGAAAGAAAGAAAGAAAGAAAGAAAGAAAGAAAGAAAGAAAATTACTATAAATGTGAAATGAATCATCGCACAAGATTCTTGTGAGCTAGAAAAGCACAATTTACCCTGGGAAAAAATACAAAGTAAATGTTGAGATTTAAATCAGATTTCACTGTCCACTTAAACCACAGGCTCTGAGTAGGATCCTGCGTGTTTGTTGACCAAGTTGGGCATGCTGCTGGGCTCCCTAATGTGCAGGTGGATATCAGTGGAAACCAGAGCTTCCAGGGAAGCGGTGGCTGCATCCACAGGCAGAGCCCACAGCTGCTCTGAGATCTGCTCTGCCTGGGAGTGGAGAGCACCATCCTGTTTCTCTTCATCACGTGGCCACAGGTCTCATAATCTTCAAAGCTATAAAACTGCAGAGATTTTTGCCATTTCATCTTTACTTTTCAGGTAATATATATACATATAACCAACATTTTGTTCTCAACATAATATAAATTTGAATGACCTTATAATGTTCTTATAGCAGCCTGTCCAATTAGAACATCCTAATGAACTATTTAAAAAATAGATGAACATATTTTCTGTTCATCCCATACTGCTGGCTTATTGGACCACAAAATATTGCTAAACGTGCCTTTCTCTTGAGAAAGACAGCTGTTGCTATAGTTCTTCATTACAATTACTTACTATTTAACAGTTCTTGCTAGGGTTCATACTTGTGGTCAATCCTGCCAGATCTTTGAATCCATTGTTGAAATTTCCTCCAGATCATCTTTCTAGAAGTCTCTCAGCTTATTAAAATTGCACTTGGTAGGAACAAAATAATATAAACAAAAAATTAAAAAGAGAGAAACAACAAAGAAAGACAAAGTCTCAGTTTAATTATTTCCAATCCAGTTCCTCACTATTTTTCTGTCTTCTGTATTGGGAAGTATGTTTTAAATACCCTGATTATATTAGTGCCAATTAACTGATTTCTACCTTGGTTCCTCACTACTTTCTCATAACTAGAAGAAAAGAAAATATAAACCATAAGGTTCAATACATATTGAAAATGTTTCATGCCTTAGCAATGGTTCACATAGTTGACATCATTTCCTAGGCATTAAAAGATTTTGGTATTGATACAGTGAAAATGATAAGCCTCGTCTGTTACTTAATTGAAGCCAAATTCAGTGGTCACAAATTTTGTACTGACCCTGCAAATTCCTGATGAAATCATGTACAAGCCCTCCCTCAGATGAGTTTAATGTTAACACTCATTTGGAATCCACTTCTCATGATTCCCAAGACCCAACTCAGGGCAACACCAGCTCTACCATATCTCTAACAGATTCTAAACCTGAGTCATAGCACTCACTGTGCTGTTATGTTTTTTGTTCCTCAGGATTTGTGCATCTGGGTGGAGAGCAGAGACTCTGCTCAGGGCGAGTGGAAGTGAACATTGGAGGAGACTGGACTCTGGTGTCTGATGTGAACTTCACAATCCCTACTGCCCAGGTCATCTGTGCAGAGCTGGGGTGTGGCAAGCCTGTATCTGTCCTGGGAAACATATCCAGAAATGCCAGTGAGCAGATATGGGATGAAGAGTTCCAGTGTGAGGGGCAGGAGCCTGAGCTCTGGTTATGCCCCAGAGTGCCCTGCCCTGGAGGCAGCTGCCAGCACGGTGAGGCTGTTGAGGTTGCCTGTGAAGGTAAGAATCACAGCAGGAGTTTCACCTCTCTGAAGTCTTCAATTCTTTAAATGTCCTCTTCTTCTCTTCTCTTCTCTTCTCTTCTCTTCTCTTTTCTCTTCTCTTCTCTTTTTTCTCCTCTTTTCCTCTCCTCCCCTTCTTACCATGTCCTATCCTCTCTCCTTCTCCCCTCACACCACTCTCCTCTCCCTCCTTCACCTCTTCTACTTTCTCCCACACTCAGCCTTGCATTCTCCTTCTCCTCACTGTCTTTTCCTTGTACTTCCTGTTCCTTCCTTCATCTGCTCTCAAGGACTCCTATTTTGTATTTTAAATATTTTTATACATCTTAATTATTTCTTATACTGAAATATCTTTCTAAAAATCTTTGAGTTTGAGCATATTTAGTATAAAATATTGTGTTCACTTTAGTTTTCAATCAGTAATTTTATCTTCAATTATGTCTAAAATATTTTTAAATCTATTTTTAATTTTTACTTCCACTTTGTCAATTACATCATATTTCTTTGATTTATTTTAATAATTTGGTGTTAAAGTGTCTTTTCCATCCTTTAAACTATTTGTTCTTCGTGTACCTATTTTTTTTCCAAATTAATTGTTCATGTTCAAAGTTCTTGCTATGATTTGTGTCTTGATCTCCCCTTAAAGCCTCATATATTCTTACTTTTCTTTCTTTTTGATTAGTATTTAAATCCATTGATTGGCTTGGTTTAGCTTTGGCTAAGATTAAGGGTTTGGGTCGTATAGCCACCCTCTCCCTTATTTAATATAAGGGACAGAAAGAGGCTGCCTTCCTTTCCCTTGTTGCTTTGCAGCCTTCTGCCCCACGAAATGTTGACCCTCTGCCATGGGCCACCCTACCTTAGTGAAAGCTGATTTAGGAATAAAACTTCCACAAATTGTGTCCTAAATAAACTTTTCCTCCTTTAATTTTGGGTGTCCGGTATTATTTTGTCTCTAAAATGAGATTGACCCTTCTTTTCTGCTAAGTTTGACTTCTTTATCAAGGCTGTTTTTGCTTTCTTATATCTTTTTATTTTGCTTTATCAGTATGTCATGCAATCTGCTATCTGTACATAATGCCTATTTGCTTGTTGAATATTAGAAATTCTATATGAAATTTGCATAAAAGTATGTATATTTTCTAACACTTGTAAAGATTTATCTTTGGTTTTCCTATGCAAAATGTAGAGAATGTGCTGATTAATGAGATACTTAAACCAAGAATACAGCTGAGCAGGGACAACTTGAGGTTACAGTTCCCAATGCAGTCAGTTGATCTCTGATTTATCTCTCTTCCTATGAGCTGGGCTTTCAGGAATTTCCTTACGGATAGTTGATGATTTTGTTGTCTAGTACCAAAGAGCATAAGGAAATATCTACTCTTCTTTCTAATGCATTGAACCTGAATTTTGGCTTTCTGGCTTTCACATTTTCTATGTCAAGCAAACATTATAGGATAAAACCTGCCTTAGGACAAGACACAAGCCTTCAGATCTCCAATTTTGTCAGTCAGTTCCATGCAATCCCAAATTCTCTTTTCTCCTAAAAGACAAGGCAGTCCCATGTTTCGTGAAGCCTAGATGCTGAGTTGCTAGCATGAGAACTAAACTATGTAGCAATCTTCAAAAAAATAATCTATGAAGCCTTGGCTAAAATTTAAATGATCCCTGCCCTTTTGAATTTTATAGTTTGGATTTGTTTTTGATTGGGGTTAAACCCAGATTCTTGCCCACAGTAGGCAATGATCTACCACTATTTGGAATTTTAACATATCCAGGCTCTATTGGGCTCAAAGAAATCTAATATTTTTAGTAGTTTTACACTTCCAAAATTTTAGTTGCAACAAGCAGGAGCACTGGTCTCCTGTGAGTTCATCTATCTTTTATGGGGGACATTATTGGTTTTATTTTCTATGCAATCATCTGCTTAAAGTATAATATTAATGGACATTACTTAACTTCTACTTTCATGTATAAAGAAGAAAATAATGGAGGGACACTGAAAATAATGGAGGGACAAGCTTTTCTTATCAAGCGCTCTGGTAAGAATAATATAGCCTAGCTCTGATGTCAGGTAAGTTTAAAAATAATTTCCCATCAGAAAATAAGAAACTCCAGTCTTGAGTACTAACAGCTGTGGATAGAAACTCAAACAGACATTAGATGTATTTCTGAAAGCAAGTGACATTTTATAATTTCTCATGAAATCAGGCCACAGTCATTATCTTTTAATATTTTCGCTGATCTAAGCCTACCCAATCTATACATAAACAGAAAAACTTTTTGAAAATAACCCAGAACTATAATTTGACATCTTGACCCATTAGTAAAACATTCTTGTACAAACCATAGTCTCCATCAGGATCCACTTATTTTAAACACTTAATAGCTGTGCCACCAAAAATAAGCTTGACTTGTCCAGTACTTTGTGCTTCTTCCTGAGGATTTTGATGAGCTCAGCTAAGTTCCTGACTTCACTTCCTGTATTTTTTATCTTCCTAATTCTCAGGTCTATGTCACTAAAGTGGTTTATAAGAAACCAGTAGAGATATTGACCAATTTAGTGTCTCTAAGCCCTCAATCATTGAAATATATGACTCACTCTGGGTAGGATTTATTGTGTCATTTGCAGTATACTTTTCCTCAAAATCTACACAGAACTCTATGAAAAGTAGTTTAAGTTTGGTAGGAACATTTTTTTAACAATGGCTACTTGGAAATAGTGAATTATCTCCAGTTCAATTTTGTGTCTTATTTTACAATCATACTAAATGTTTAATTTTGCAAGGATCCACACCATCCACTCCCTTTGTGCAAAGGCTCCTTGTCTGATGGAGCAGGCTCTGCAGTCCAAATGTACACAGTTCCTGATTGAGTGCTTTCCAGCAGAACAGGAAACCAACCTGATTCCCTTTGTGATTGCAAATATTGACATCATTTTCTCTCCTCAGACAGCACACAGCTCCGCCTGGTGGATGGGCGCCATCGCCGTGAGGGAAGAGTGGAGATTCTTCACCAGGGTTTCTGGGGCACAATCTGTGATTTAGGATGGGACAACATGGATGGCCAAGTGGTGTGCAGACAACTGGGCTGTGGAGAAGTACTCGATGTTACACGTGCTTCTCACTTTGGGCCTGGATCAGGGCCCATCGTGCTGAATGTGGTGAGCTGTACAGGAGAGGAGACCCATGTGAGGAAATGCCCTTCCTTGGGCTGGGGAGAGACCTTCCACTATTTCCAGGGAAATGCAGGAGTCATCTGTTCAGGTACGGTCAGTGGATTATGCACTGCATGAGTGAATGGAAAGTTTCAGACATTTAGGTATCTGCTCTCTGGAAATATAAAACAGACCAGCAGTACAGGCCTGAGAAGTCCTTTCACAAATCATGATTACACAGAGTAACTGATGTAATGGGCTTCTCTTGCACCTATAGTGTTCTGTCAACTATTTTCCTTTCCTCGTTCAATGGTCTTACATGACAAAATAGTTAATTCTAATGACATCATTTAAAATTAATGTTGGTAATTATGTTTTAAAGTTTATTCCCAATCAGTAGGAACATCTGTAAATGAATAAATGCATGCCCCCTTTACAATGGTATGCCTATAAGTGTGGGACAAAAATAAGGCTCTAAAATAATGAGGCTCTTCTTTACTTAGCTGAGTTGAATACAGTCATAGGTATAGTGTGAGACAGTGTTGTGAACTAAATTTCAGGTGCATTTGCACAAAGGAGTAGTGCAACTTTCTAATGATTCAGAAATTTCTCTTTTTTAACTGCTTCTTCTAGAAACAGACCCAGCTTTTTTCATGAAAGTATCACCAATACTGATATTCTGAGTCAAAATTTCCTCAACCATTGCTAAAGTGGTTATTCATTTTTTCAGTCAATAAATCTATAAATTCTAACATGAGTGGGACACAGCTGTATGCTGGCAGGTCATTGGGGGATGCGATAACACCTTAATGTGCAAACAATATAACAGACAACATAGATACTACAGTTAATTTATATCAGTGATGTATGATAGACTAACTTTGAGAATTATTTGATAATAATAGGAACAAATGGGCAAATTTTTGCACATTTTGATAAAAGGCAGTATTACATCTGGGGTTAGTGGCAGGAACTAACATAGCAAATATAAAGATTCTGTGAGCAGCACTGACAACCCAGACAGAGTATGGAGAACTTTGTATGCACATTTGTGTGAATTTTGTGCACATAATTTTCAGGAAGGAGAAGGACTGCGTTAAATTTTATTAAGATACCCAAAGATACTGCATATCTATATAACAAAAGTCCAGGAAACAATAAACCTGACAGTTTATTTCTCTTTAAGTGAGACTGAGTCATATAAATCAACAGACTTTTTCAGAGGAAATTTTCTTGTTCACTAAAGTCTTCTTTGAAGATGCAAATGAATTAGAGGAGTTTGTGTGATTTTTTTCTTCAATGATGTAATTCCTCCACTACAACATATCATTTTTCCCTATAATTTATACTCCTGGCAATTGTCAGCATTGATAAATCTTAAAAAATTTTAAAAGATGTTTGGAAACTGAGTATAAAAACATGGAAATATGTGCAAAAAAAACTCAGTCTTTGAAGCTTTCTTCCATCACTTTATTTTTGCTCAATCTTTGTCCTTCACTGACCATTCTTGCTCTTTGCTGTGCCTTACTGTCTCCTTAGCTTTCAATTATGACTGGATTTTGAGGTGAATACAGAGTAAGTTTGTTATATAAGAAATTTATGCAGATTTTTGCGAATCTTTGAGTGCTCTACAACCACACCTGATAGAAACATTCCTAGCATCTCAGTGAACATCTTATTTTGTCCCAAAGGGTATAATATACTCTCAAAGTAGTGGACAAGGAAACATATATATGCAGTAAGGAATCTTATTATCAGAGAAATGAAAATTACAAGGATGAGTAAGAGTTACAGCTATGGGCAGTGGAGAGAAGGCAATCTTGATCAGAGTTGAAGAGCAAGAATTGAAACCTTGCTAAACATGATGAAAATCAATCTGCTTATCCTTACTGACTTAGCGCTTAGCTGAGGTAACAGAGGACATTTCCTCTGACCAAAAGAGCCCCATGTAAAAGCTGATGTTTGAAGAATTGGGTATCTCCAGGCTTAGGCTCAGGTACAGAAAGAGCAACTTCCTGAAAGTCTGGCCCCTGGACTGCTCCTGTGACTCAATTCGGTGTGTCTCTCTTCCACATGAAATAGAAAATGGAGGTCAGTTGTGGAGGGGGTTACACCCAGGAGAGTGTTATGTGATATAGTCACACTAAACCCAAGCCTGAAGGAAGAGTCCTTACCTCACCTGGAATGCAGAGCTGCCACTGGGACACATAAAACAGGGACACCGGAGGCAGTCTGGATGTCAATTCTGTTCACCCACTCTATAACCTGGAGCGAGTGCTTAGTTTCCTGGTTTTGTCTTCTCATATGAGAAGGACAAAATTTTGAGTATCCCATGTGTGATAACGTATGGTGACCTGTTGCCTTACCTAGAAATAGAATGTTGCCTGAAGACAGTTGTAATATTGGAAAATAAATATATGGAGAGCTCTAGGAAAGTAAGATGACACTGAGAATATACTTGTGATAAACAACAAAAATGTCATTGGGCTTTATTTGCTTTAAAAGTAGTTAGTTCCAGTCCTTTTATCTGTCCATCTGTCTGCAAGTAGGCACCAAAAGTCTTTCCCTGTCATGTGCTGAACAAACACCAAAATACATGCAGTTCTCTCAGTCTCAGTATGTCAAACTTTTCAGACCCTAGAAGAGAGTCATATCATTTTGGTCAAGGACTGGAAGCCTTCTCTTTCTTCACTGAAGCAATGGAATATTTCAATCTCTTCCAATTTATCAGACAAATATCTGAGAGGCTTGATGGGTGTTAATACATAGAGCTTTTGCTTCTTTTAACTTTTGTAATGTTCCTATGGCATTTCTGTAGGATGCATTAAATGTACCAGAGGCTGGGTGTGGTAATACATGCCTGCAATCCCAGCACTCAGGAAGTTGAGGCAGGAAGGTTGCTGCAAGTTTAAGGCCAGCCTTGGTTAAAAAGTGATTTTAGGGAAAGCCTCAATTGTGTGGCAAAACTTATCTCAAAAACACAAAAGAAATTAAAAATAAAAAATATGAAAGTACACTCTTCTGGCAAAATTACTTTTTCCCTCTATTACTTGTGAATAAATATATATGTGGACATCGTCTCTGGCAGGTCAGGCAGACTGGTTAAATATAATGTATGAGGAGCTGGACAAGGGGCAGCACTGTGAGTCCAGTCGTCACCCTGAAAATGCACCCATTCTCCTTGGGTTTATCAGAGCAAGTCCAGTGAGAAGCTGCAGCTCAGTGTCACATGGGCTCTGCCACTGCCTTCGTGATCAAAGCTATTTTATTTATATCTTTTCATAAATATATAGATGGGTCCAAAAGATTAAAAAATGATATTTTTCTTATAAGTATAGATAACTTTTAGTGAACTCATATTGTATTTTACCTCAAATGACAACAGCAATGGAATTGATAAAATAAAATAAAATGGAACAGAATAAAAGCAAATTAAGACAAAACAGTGAAAGCAATGCAGGATTTCAAAACAAAATAATAGGAAATCACCAATGGCTACATAATACATTTGTTGTCTTCAAAATA
Source organism: Dolichotis patagonum (assembly GCA_004027295.1). Classification (NCBI taxonomy): domain Eukaryota; kingdom Metazoa; phylum Chordata; class Mammalia; order Rodentia; family Caviidae; genus Dolichotis; species Dolichotis patagonum. The sequence goes on along the minus strand of PVJX010009677.1, from coordinate 28,727 downwards.
GCTACCCATGCCATCAGATATAATAAAATCAAACAAAACAAAACAGACTAAAACCATTCAAAAAATTAACAATGAAAATATATTGTATATAATGTATTTTTCATCCCTTAGAATTTGTGCGCCTGGCTGAAGGACAAGGACTCTGCTCAGGACGATTGGAGGTGAATCTTGGAGGAAGTTGGACTCCAGTGTCTGCTCTGAACTTCACATTCCCTAGTGCCCAGGTTGTCTGTGCAGAGCTGGGGTGTGGCAAAGCTGTGTCTGTCCTGGGAGATGTGCCCTTCGGAGATGACACTGGACAAGGATGGGCTGAAGAGTTCCAGTGTGAGGGGCAGGAGCCTGGGCTTTGGTTCTGCCCCAGAGCACCCTGTGCTGGAGGCAGCTGCCATGACAGACGCACTGTTCAGATTGTCTGTTCAGATGAGTCTGAGCAGGATTCCACCACCACATACAGTCCTGGTGTAAGAACAATATGCTGAAACCCTGTCTTCTCCTCCCAGAGCTCAATGAAGTTCGGATCATCAGAAATGGCATCTCTCAGTGTGAGGGTCAGGTGGAAGTGAACACTTCTTCAGGCTGGAGAGTGCTCTGTGCCTCCCACTGGAGCATGGCCAATGCCAATGTTGTCTGCCATCAACTTGGCTGTGGAGTTGCGATCGCCACCCCAAGAGGAGGAGCGTACTTTATGGAAGGAGGGGATGAGATCTGGAAAGACCGATTCCACTGCTCATGGTCTGAGTCCTTGCGGAGTTGCCCTGCAACCGCCCTGGGTGTTCCTGCCTGTGCCCATGGGAACACAGACTCAGTGGTCTGCTCAGGTGAGTGGTCAGGGTGACTGGTGCTCAGGATGCTCCTGGAGTGACACATCTCTCACAGCAGAGAGCTGACATCAGAATGAAAGATCCTACAGTGAAGGATGGGTCTGCTCACTCTCCCATCATCTTTCAGACCAGTTAAGTGAATGAAAAGGAATTTGTCTGAAAATAAATATTGTTATTCAATTGCAATTCACAGGGAACAAAATCTAACAATACATACTCGTAGGTTCCTCCACTCAGGTCAACACATGTTACACATCATACCAATCAGTGTACCCTCTTCCACTCTAAGAATACAACACTTGTGCTAAATCCTGCTGCCAAAAATTATTTTATAAGGTTTGACCTATATGTAATATCAGACATGATGTTCTCTCTTGTTTTTAACTTATTTGACTCTACCTAGTAATGTGCTTTGAACTCACACATGTTGTCCATGGCAGTTTCATGCATTTCATCTACTATCAAGTATCCCACTGTATCCACATATCCATTCACTCATAGGACGATGGAGACTGCAGGTATTTTCTCTTCTTGACTATTAGAGCAATTATTTATAGTACAAACAGGTATGTACATGTTTGTCTTGGGTTCTCAGCACATCAACAGTTGTTTTCACTTTTAATATGTTTTTTGGAAGAGTTAAACTCCTGCTGTTAATGGGGCACAATTTAACTCTTCCTTTACACTTAGTGCTCGTATAGTCTTTTAAAAAGAACTATATCCTGAGATCATAAAAATAGTTTTCCAAGAGAGTCTTATAAAAGTTTAAATACTTTCTCATATAATTGTTAAATAATTGAGTTGATATTGTTTACAATGTGCAATGTGAGGGAAACACTTCATTCACTTCCTTGTTTCAATCCAATTTACTCAGATTTCTTTCCGAATATTCTCTCCACTGAAGTGACACCTGGGTCATACACAGAGAAGAGCTGTGTCTGAGTTTGTTCCTGTGCATCCTACACTCTGTCCTGTTCTACATTAGTCAAAAGTATCACTGCTTACTTGATATCTTTATTGAATCTATGTATGATTCTGCTTTAAAGAAATAGTAACTCCTATAAATTTCTTGCTTTTTTCACATATGTTGGTCATTTTACAAATAAGATTTAGAATATGCTTCTCATACTTAATAACAAGAAATCCTGATGATATTTTCAGATAGATTGAATTTAACCTACACATGAATTTGGAAATAGTGGTAAGAATTTCATTCCTCTCAGTTTTTGCACATTGTACATGGTATTATCCTAGCTGTTTTAAGATGTTTTATATTATTAATATTTCCTTCAGTGAAACGTTCTACAAAGGAATTTTCTTTGAATTGCTTTCAAATGTGTTTTTATTGTGTGTTATCTTCTTTTTTATCATTATATGAGAATTACTGAAAAGTTCTACGAGCAGTATAATAAATCCTATATAACTTTTATCTAGACACATAATATTAATGTTTTAAAATATCTTCCACCTACTTTTGCTTTATTCTTTCCTAAATATACAAAGGCTATGTGAATTCCTTACTAAATGTACATAGCTGACACAATTTCCTTTTAAAATAAAAGCATTTTAAACAATTTCCACAGGTAACCACAAAGTAATTATTGTGTTCCATGTGTTACTTTTGTTATAATAATATTGTCCTTTTCATACACCTTAGTACATCATTCAAAATAAAAAATTAAAGGATTTGATGGATTTCCTTATTATGTCTGTTTATCCTATGTGATATGGACAACTTGGAATTTTCCTTTGAAATTGAAAAGAATATGTTAAAAAATGAACCATAAAACATCAAGCTTGCATTACTTCTTGAAAAACATACATTATTAATACTGCATAGGACATTTTTAGTGTTATGAGTACTACCTACACTCTGCAGTAATCTCTATACTACATTCAAGATGTTTTTCACCTTCCACATAATGAGATAGAATGGGTAGTGCTTGTCAATCTTTGACTTTTTTCCATAAACAAATGTCATATAAATACTGCCATTGTGCTATAAATGACCTGATTTGATTCATTTTTATGGCTAAAGAATTCTCAATTTTGTATATATACTACATTTATTGTTCCCATTAATCGATTGATGAGCTGTGGGGTGAACTACGATATTAATCACTGAATAGTTCTGCTGCAGTGTGGGGCTGTGCCTGCACAGAGATTACTCAGAGACAAGGTTTGGTTAAAGCACCAAGAACTCAGATGGCTGCCTCCTGGGCATAAGAAAGCCTCAGGAAAACTGCATCTGGCTGAGACCACTGTGGTTATTTATTTGTAACCCAAGGATATGAGATAGAATAAAAGGATAGAATAAAAGCATTTATCAGCATACTGTATCTAAGGTTTTGTCTGGGGGTGGGGCCAGAATAGGATAGTTGTTACATGACACAAGTCAACTTAGTACCCAGTTTTACTGGGTAAATCAACACATTTGCCAAAGAAAACCACTCAGACAGTAAATTGCTCTTAATTCTGTTGACTATTATCCTGGAGATTCTTATATAAACTTTATCCATGAATTCCATGAGCATGGAAAATATTGTTCCCTAAAGTTCTTCCCTTAGTACACTCAGGCCCAACCACTTCTTTCACTAGCATCTCCCCACCTACTTCCAGATTAATGATGGATCCATAACATTACTCGATATCATGGCCTTGCTATGCTATATGTCCCTGCTTTATACTTTCCACCACCAAAAATATAAGGAGAAAATAGACAAAACACAGTTTCCTATTTGGGAAGAGTTCAGCACAACAGCTGGAATCTTTAATAAAGTTGCATAAACTCATCCAGGGATTACTGAGGACATTTGAAGGCTTGACGAACCTAGAAATCCAGAAGAGCTCATCCACTAGCTGGCAACTGGATGTTCAGATGGGTCTGTTGACAAGACCACCAGCAATATTAGTAAAGTCATTTTTAGAATTTAGCTTTAAACATAAAATCTGTCTGAATCAGAAGCAAAAATGTCTTAGTCAAAGATGAGATCCAAAGACAGGAAATCATTATTCCTGTGTCAAAACTTCTGTCCTAGATGTCATCACTAGACTGTTATTAGTGTAACTTGGGTTCCTACTCTCTCATCTTGTCTGCAGAAAACCAGACCCAACTACTGCCCCAGTGCAAGGACTCCCTGTTTGATCCAGCAGGCTCCACAGCATCAGAAGTTCACATTGCAAATTGCTCAGGTGAGGGCGTCCTCAGGAGAGAACCTGCACTTTCCCATATCAGCATCACTGACCTTACTCTGTCTCTCCTCAGACAGCAGACAGCTGTGCCTGGTGGACGGGGGCAATCGCTGTGCAGGGAGAGTAGAGATTTTCCATCAGGAATCCTGGGGAGCCATCTGTGATGACAGCTGGGATCTGAGCGATGCCCACGTGGTGTGCAGACAGCTGGGCTGTGGTGTGGCCCTCAATGCCACTGTCTCTGCTCACTTTGGGCAGGGATCAGGGCCCATCTGGCTGGATGAGCTGAACTGCACTGGAGAGGAGTCCCACGTGTGGAACTACCCTTCTCAGGACAGTGGACAGAATGACTGCAGGCACAAAGAGGATGCGGGGGTCATCTGCTCAGGTCTGTGCTCACACAACACACAGAATGACATGCTGGTGGAGGGTATGGATGACAGTATCTCAGCCCTATAGTGGGCAGGGTCAGAACCAGACAATGCCAAAATTAACTGTGCCAATCTTCCTAGAAGTAAAGATGAAGTGCTACCACTTCCTCCTGCATCAGCTCAGGTTCTGGTCCAGTTCTATATCTGACAAAGTTATTTCATTCAATGTTCACTTCAAACAAGAACTCTGTCTTAAGTTCCCTGTGAGTGAAAACTTAGAAACATTAGTTTCCTATTTTGTGGGAACAAATCACTATAACCTTAATGGCTTAAACAACAAAATATAGTCTCTTCCAATTTTGTAGAGGACAACTTGGACCTGGTTAGACCAAAAATATTATGTCAACGGGGCTGCCTTCCTCTGAAGCACTTGGAATTCTTTTCTTTCTCTTTTCCAGTTTCTTGAACCAGCCTGCATTTGTTGGTTAGAGCTTTCTGCTTTCTCCTTCAAATAAACCACTTGGAACAATATGGCCATTCTTTCTTGATCACCTCTCTCTCTGGCCAAGGCCAGCAAAAAGTATCAGCTCATATGAATGCAGTTCCAAAGCTCAGATTAGATGGAGATCAACTTCCGATTGAACCAGGATGATCTCACCATGAAAAGTTATTTTCCTTAATTCAGATGGAAAACCTCTTTGTCATGTAAGGCAACATGGACACTCTAAAATCAGGACATATTTCAGGCTCCAGAACTTTGCTTGGCACACCATGTCTGTGCTGTCTCTCAAGGGGTCTGTCAGATGTTCTGCCAGGAAATGGGATTCAGCTTTTCCGCCCTGCAGAGCACTGAAATCAGTGTTCTTTTCTGTTCATTTTCCTCTACATCATTGAGTTTGAAAGAAAAAGGTTCAAATTTGCAAAACCTGTGAAACAGAAATAATGTCCTTTTTTCCAGGTAGTACATTCCACAGCCAGTTCATAAATAAGGACTCACTCCTTATGATAAAGAAAAGCAAAGGTTGAGAAATTGCAAGAGAGAGAAAGTGTAGGGGATGAATAAATATTTCAGATATGTTATGTATATGTACCTACTTCCCATGATGAACTTCATCATTATGCACTGTAAATGTACTGATCCATAAATAAAATCAGGAAATAAAAGCAGAGCACCAGTAGTTGGCTGTTCACACTGCACTCTTCTCCTCCTTCCTGTTTCAGAGTTCCTGGCCCTCAGGATGGTGAACAAGGACCAGGAGTGCTCTGGGTGGCTGGAAGTTTTGTACAACGGGACCTGGGGCAGTGTCTGCAGCAGCCCTATGGAAGACGTAAGCTTGTCCGTGATCTGCAGACAGCTTGGCTGTGGGGACAGTGGGACCCTCAACACCTCTGCTCCTGCCAGGGAAGGTTCTAGACCCTAGTGGGTGGATGGAATCCAGTGTCAGAAAACTGATGCTTCTCTCTGGCAGTACCCATCTGACCCTTGGGATCCCAGATCCTGCCCTCCAAAGGACGAAGCTTACATCATATGTGCAGATGAACTCCTATTTATATGTGTCTGTCTAGTCCATGTAGATATCTGTCATGGAATTTTTTTTTTAATTTTCAAATCTAAAGAGTGGGTTACAATGTATCTACAAAATGAATTTCAGATGGTGTTTATTTAGTTTGTATATCCCAATTTGTTTCAATGGAAAATACAGAAATCTGTGCCTACAGTAATTTATGTAAAAAGTATCAGGGAAATTGAATAAAGCAGGTGAGAGCATGAACTATTATTGTGCTAAACTTTCTCAGCAATGGGTAATGCTGGTCTAGCTAGTGGTACTTAATATATATTTCATTGTGAGTATGAGGGTGAAAATCTTAGTTATATAAGCCATTTGCTATTTAGTTGAGATGTTTCACGTGTAATGAAGGTTAATTTTCAAGAGGTACTTTGGTGACAGTTTTATTCACACAAGGAAACTGAGGTTAGTATTAACCAATGCATACAGACATCCTCAGTTAAGTGAAGGACACTATAGAAATCCCAATTTTATCTACCTATCTTTTTAGTTCCTGGTCTTTTCCTCTGAAAAAAATCTACAATGTTCAGACAACTTCTGAGGTCCTCTCTTTTCAGAAAGCAATTTAGTTACTCATAGATAGAAACTCAGTTCCAAGAAGAGAAGAGAAAACCAAAAGAAATATACTATCAGCTCTCATGACATTCATTCTCCACTCACTGCTGAAAGCACTGGGTAGAAATCTAAGTGCCAAGAAGTGGAAGTTCCATCCCAGGCAAAAGAAGAAAACCAAGGTTCATACCTGATGGATGCTTACAGTTTACTGATGGAGGAGGGTATAGAGCACATATCATTACTGTAAATCCTGAGGCACAAGGCAACATAGTGTCCTTTGAGTGCTGAGATAATATCACCAAGTTCAGAGCAGAAAGATGCTAAGATAACTGGACGGTTTTACCTGAAAGCTAACAAAAGCTGAAGGAATTTCTTTGACAGAGCATCCTCAAAGCAGTTGTTTTCAAGAGGTATCTATCTTTTTGTGTGACACATCATGGGAAATAACTAGAGACCAGAGAATGTTGACCCTGTATTGATTTTTTAATTTATCTCTTTCTGAATCCCAGTCTTCTTGGCTGACATTTCCCCCTCTGAGCCTTTATGCTTTTATTACTGGGAACCCATTGGCCCCTACTCTCAGCCACACAAAACATCCCTGCCTGGAAAGGAGCCTTTCATCTCCTGATTTCATTGTTCCTGCAACATCCTCTTCACATTCATATTGTGATCAACCACGAACCAGAAATCTTTTCATCATTTACAAAGTTGTTCTCTGCACAGGGTAGAAGTTTGTTGGTATAAAATGGAATCAATTTTAGTGTTTTGGATAACACTGTACATGTATCTGTTTTCTGTACATGGTTTTACATGTACATGTACATGTACTCCTTGCTTTGACTTTTTTACATATTTCATTTGAGTTCTGTGTTGTGATGTTGTCCTGTTGTGCATTACAGTCTTTTGTCGTTTTTGAGTTTTGTGCTGATGCTTCTCACTTGCCAGCGAGCCATGTTTCCTTCCCATTCTCTGAAAACTGAACTATTTATCCTGCAATGTGGAAGAATTCTACTCTTTCTACATATTTTGAGATACTTCTGTTTACAAAATAAATGAAATACTAAAGAGAAATTACTTTTGTGGTAATGCACTAACTATATTTTAAGTGCACATTTATTACTACTAATTATGACAATAATTTTTGTTATTTATATTGTCTTTCTGATGAGTAACATATTAATGGAATTATTTTAGCAGATTTTACTCAACTATTCATCAAATACCTGTTAAGCTCTTCTGATGAAATTCATAGAGGTTTTTGGCACATCCTTTTGCTAAATGGCTATAGCATGTCACTCACTGTCCTGACATCAGGAACAGAAGAAATGACAAAGTAAAGGTCCTTTTTCCGGGGGGGTTGCTTTTAGAAGTGTGTGTATGTGTGTGTGTCTATGCATCCTTATGGCTGTTTCTTGTGGGAAGGCAAAGGGTGATACACAGTCCTGTAACTGACACAATCAGTTCAGCAGTTAATCAAGGATGTGCTTCAGAGATCTCTCAGTCACGGCCTGTGACACTAACTCTGAAACCTGTTTTCTATTGTCTCATCTAACCTGAGCCCAGGAACTTAGAGCCTTGTGTTAGTTAGGTCAGGTCAAGGCCCAGCCACAGATGATGCAGTGCTTTCCATGTTTTCTCCTACAGGACAAAGACCCAAGAGCTGTCCAGATTCTGCCTCCTGCACAGGTATTTTAGTCCTTCCCAACCCTCCATAGCTTCCAGGGACTCCTTCCCTTCACCAGAGCAGTAAGAGGAAATGCTGCTCCCTTTCCAGACAAAGAGAAGTTGCGACTCAGAGGAGGAGACAGCCCATGCTCAGGACGTGTGGAAGTGTGGCACGAAGGCTCCTGGGGCACAGTGTGTGATGACACCTGGGACCAGGCAGAGGCTGAGGTGGTGTGTCAGCAGTTGGGCTGTGGCCATGCCCTGGACGTACTGGGAGAGGCTGCATTTGGCCCTGGAAATGGAAGCATCTGGCTGGATGAGGTGCAGTGCAGAGGCAGAGAGTCCTCCCTGTGGGACTGTGCCAGGGCTCCCTGGGGACAGACAGACTGCAAGCATGAGGAGGATGCAGGTTTGAGGTGCTCAGGTGAGTGGCAGGGCCAGGAACCTGGGCTGGTGTGCAGGAGTGTGTGTGCCCAAGAGCCCTTCCAAGGCTGCTCTCTATTCTGTGTTCTGGCTGTGGAGAGGCTGCTCTCTGAGCTCCTGCAATCTGGGAAAGAACTTTATGCATTTGTGGTAGGCATGACCATGTGAATGTTTAGTCAAAACAGTTTACTGGCTCCATTTTTCCTCTTTTCTCTCTAGGTGAAAAGATAACAGTCCCCTTAACACCTAGTGGTAAGTGCTACATCTGTTTTCAGTACTTTTTCAAACTGTTAAGAAACTATAGAATGGAATCTTCATAGTTCTGGAAAAGTTGCACTAGACCAAATATTCAGATGTGAGAAACAGGGTCTTCAATGATTACCAGGATTTGCTTCATAGAATTCCCTTAGAGTCGGGTGGAAAAGGAAGGATCAAACCTGAACTGGCAATATCTTGTATTTCAGGTAGACTCATTGTTCCTGAACTCATGACTTTATGTTCCTGAAGACACAGGACATGACCAAGACACTTGGATTTTTCTAAATTATGACCTTTTCCAAAGGTAATGGGCATTTTTCCTCCTCAGGCACCAGTTCACTCATAGCTCCTGTGCCAGGAATCTTCTCCTTACCTGTGATTCTCTGCATCATCTTGGGAACCCTTCTCTTCCTGGTTCTCATCGTCCTGGGGACTCAGATGCACAGATGGAGCGCACAACTCAGAGGTAGGGATGGGGGATACCAGTATCCTGGAAAGAATATGGGGATAGGGCTGAACCATTTCTAGTTTTCAAAATTCACACATTTCAGTCTTATTCTTGACACTGAAGAAATGTTTAGCTACTATATGTTTCAACACTGAAAACACTTAAAACCTGTTCCTGGGTTTACTATGAAATGTCTCCATATTATGGCATGACACATGCAGGATGTCATTTGATACAGAATATAGGATGAGACAGGGTGAGCACACTCAGTTCTGTGCCAACACATAAAAATGCTAAAGAAAGACTCACTGGCAGAACCGAGGGTTTCTGCCATGGTGAGCACTGGGGAGCACACAAGGCTTTGTTGCTTTCTCCGAACTCATGCTTCTTTTCCTAGCCTCACCATCTTTTGAAGATGTTGTTGAAGAAGCCTTGTGCCAGGAGATAGATTATCTCATAAAACTGGATAAGGGCAACCTGTTGGACAGACCAGGTGAGCTTGAAAATTTCCTTTCTGTTTGGGAGCCGGCAATGGTAATGGCTGTCTTCAGTAACCACAAACTGTACCGTTAACCCACATTCATTGCTATAGTAGCTTCCTATTACTATGATGAAATGGCTCAAATAAATAAATTATAGGGGGAAATGCTGTTTTCACTTCGCTGTTTTCAGAATTATCCACCCATCATCCCTTTACTTGTTCTCTTTACTTTTTGCCTTGTGACAAGGGAGCACATTATGGCTGGAAATACAAGGATGCTGAAGCTGCTGAACTCATGACGGGTAGATGCAGAGACAGAGAGAGGAAGAAGAGAGTGTTACACAGTCCATTAGAGGGGACACCTTAATTCCCTCAAGGACCTCAAATCTCCAAATAGGCCCCACTTCCCCACTTTCAACTACCCTCCAACAAAGCAAGCTATGGACCAAGCCTTTAATACGGGGCCTCTGGGGAATCTGAAACTGAAACCATAACACACTGCTGTCCTCCAGCTAAGGCATGATCTGAAATGTTTCTCTACAATTCTGAAATTTAAGAAATCTTCTAAACCGTGACCTAAGGCCTATAAATGTGTAGGTGTTTATGATGCTTTACCCCCAGGACTCCTGCCTGATAATTCTGCAAATAAACTACCCTTTTATACAGGGGACAGCGAGGAAGATGGAGACCCAAAATCTTCACCAGGTAAGAGAGACAGGTTTTTTTCTAGCGTGAGATAGTGAGGAAAACAAATGTTATCTTGAAAGATATCTTCTGTGCTTGGATAAGAAGCATTTCTTCTCTCCAACTTATAACACTTTGTTCACTCCACCTAATCTGAGACCTGATTAAAGGAAAAGTCAAATGCTTTCAGTACCCAAGATGCATCTACTGCATCACAGATGTACAACAAATGTGACAGCATAAATTCAAAGGAAGTTCATGATTTTTAAAATAATATTTGAAAATGATTAACTGAAACATTGCATAGTGAGAAAAAACATGGGGAATATGGTGTTGACTCTAGTGTAATAGATGAATATTTTTGTGATTTATATAAATAAGCACTTCACCAGGTCAAGGTTATTGCTAATGTTGATTTGATAATCACTGGAATAACAGTTACAAGGAGCTCTTCCTTTCATAGGCGGTAAGAGAGTAGAATGTTCACAATGGATTTTCCACAGTTGATAAAAATGGACAGCTCTTAACATGAAGTTCATACACAATGGCTCTTTGAAAATAGGATCTGAAGTTCAACAGAGAACTAGGGTGATTAAAACCCACCTCTTCAGGAGGGGTTTGTAGCACTATGGATCTGTGAGTGAGAGCAGCCTAGGTTTCCCTGATCCTCTCTACTTCATGTCTCTCCCTGCTTAGTGCACAAAGATAACATGGGGTTATCTTAGTCCAGACTGAATCTCACTCAATCACTGATCCATACATATCATTTTCTTATTTCATGTTTCATATTCAGGTTGAAACATAACCTGATAATTTTTGTTGCCGTTTTGCAACGTGACAGACTATTTTAGTAAAAGATTACTGCCTTTAAGATATTGAACAGGGCTCACATAATTTCTATGAATATTAAAAATATACATGAATCTTAGAAAGAGCCCTGGAATATGTGCCGATATTTGTCACTCATTAGAATCTCTGCTTTATTAGAGACTTAAGAAATCAATTAGTCCAACCCATATTCTGCTCTTCACCTTATCATTGATTATGTCATAACCTACAGAACAACACATAGATGCTCCAGGAAATGGTTATGATGATGTTGAAGAGTTACCTGCTCTTGAAATTCCTCTTTCCTCTGGGATGAGTGAGAAGAACCTTATCCCAGAAGAGGGAGGTGGTGACAGATGTCCTCAAGCAGGTGGGTGGGCAGCTCTGTCTTCAGTCTTCTTACTTCCCTGTCATGAAAACAATGAGTCTGAATACTTCAATCATCAGTTTCTCTTTATTAAGGGCATTTATTTAGCCTTCTGTACATATGCTAGTCAACCTTTCCCTTCTTCCAAACCTCTAGTTTATTATCCCTACCCTAAATCTGTTCTCTGTCCCCATTGTCAATTGGATGTAGACATGTCTATATGAGTCACAGAATCTTTGTTACTTACTGCACTTTGCGTGTTCCAAACCAAGATGTGATCTCACAAAAAGAATGGGCTTCTTCAAGTCATCCCTAATAATTTAGAAATTTTTCAGTATAACATGTATATGTTAGATTATATTTGTGTATGTATGCTATAAAAACTTGTTTGAAGGCAACTGTTTAACTATATGTTTACAGGTGATATTGCACACTATTATTTCAAAAGATGCAATGTGCTTAATCACAGTCTTGAAATTTCATCACTAGGAGGAATGGATAAACTTGTCAGTGTTTTAACTGGACATACAACATTTTTCCACAGGACTGGGCTTCCTGCTCATCTCTGGGCCCATTGTTCTCAAAGAAATGGACCCTGGAATTAGTTTGAGTTACTGTCAATTTACATTGGATAAATGTTCCAAATAATTCTTATAAATACCCAAGGTTCAATTTTGTCTGTTACTGAGGTACTAAGGATTGAAGAGACGTAATCCACTGCCTCCAGTCTGGTGTGTAAGAAACTATCCATGTCTGCTTCCTATGCCTTCTGCTTATTCATCTGCATCCTTGTCCAATGTTCAGAACAAGACAAGGTTTTGCAAAAGATAGACATAATACAGTGTTACTCTATCTAGATTTTCATAAAGTTCTGAGTCTTCATATACACTTTGTGAACTTTCCAAATTAGGCTTTTGTTCTACAATTGTTCTCTGTACTCATTTTTTCACCAATGAAAACAAGATTCCCATCATGCTTTCAGGGACCTCTCTTCCTTCTCCTGAAGAGTCTTCTAAGTCCGGTATGGAAGTGACAGGATCCCCACTGGTGTTGAGACAAGAATGCATCACTGAGTATGATGATATTGAACTGAATTCCATGTGGTGTCATTTTTGATACAAGCAAGCTTAAGAAGATCTTCTCTTTGATATTATTTCCCTCAAATGAGAAATACATTTTCACTCTTTTAAAATTTTTATATTACATAATAAATATTTTCATTCAAAGACTAGTGCTATTCTCTTAACAATGCTGATACATTCACCTTAAATGACCCTAATTATTTCGTTTTCAAAATGTATTAACACAATGGAATCTCAACTCAGTCATATTGTTACGACTTCATAGAAACTACCCTCTTTCCTTCCTTTGGATGCACAGAAGTTTGTTCTTTCCTTGAATAACATAAAGCTCTGAAATGTAATCCTAAATTAAGTGGACTGTGGTCTCAGAAATATATAACTGAATATTCCAAAATATCTCAGCCATCTTGTGCCCGAAAATGAAGTGTGTTTCAAAATAAATGTAATAAATCATAAGGGGCAAGATTTCAGTGTCATAATATTGTCCAAATTTTATGGGACAGCAATTTTGTGTCACTGAGGGTAGCTTTTTATTCAGGGTTTGTAAAAAAATCACATCAATAAGAAATTAGAAACATAAGTTCATAAGATGAAATAAAATCATTTTATTGGAAAGGAAGGGAAAATGAGGAAGCAAAATTTTATTGGGAAAAGGAGCGAAAATAGACAGATAGCTACTATGTTGGATTAAAGTAGGGATCCAAGATCTGGCTCTTGGGGAAATTTGTTCTAAGCCTTTTTTATTGCATGGCAAGAAAGGGACTCTCTCTCTTAATAGTTGTTATAATTTGGTTATTTTATGTTCCGAGACCCCCGTATTGGGCTATTGCTCTTTCTATGGCTTTTATGTACATTCTTGGATAAGCACTTCTGTGACATCTTTGTAGTGTTCAGTAGTGGTATTCACAGTGAAATTATATTCAAAATTGATTTAGTAAAAAGAATAGATGTGAATTTTAGTGTATTAATATGCACAGACTATAATAAAATCATGTATAGTATATATAAATTATAATACACAAGTTATAATAACATATATGCATTATACCTGTGTGTGTTATTTTAAATGTTACATATTAATTGAGTATTTGTAATATAGCTTCCCTTCTAAATTTATTTTTTGGTGATTAATTAAAGATGAAGTGAAGAGAAAATTGAGCTTTGACAGGAAGGGATGCAGGTCAACAGTGAGTCATGCGGCCTTATCAGCTCTGGTTTTGTTGTTTTTATCCTTTGTTTGTTTGTTTGTTTTTGTTCATTTTATGACTGTTCTCTTCAGCAGAAGTTCAGCACTTTATCTGCCAGAAAACTCATTGAGACCCTTTAACTTTCCTTGTCTGTCTCCAAACTTCCTATATATCAATAACTAAAATCTACTTGTGTCTAATAATACTTTGTTCTCAAAAGCCTTTTACTCCTTTCTAGTTTATTGCAAATATTTATGCCACAACTTGTACTTTCTGCGGTTTGACAATTTTCGTGGGTTTCTGTGTTTTTAATTAGTGCCCCGTCCTCTATTTATTTATGTACTCTATCTTCCAGTAGATTCATTTTTTCTGTTTTAGTATTTAGATCTTTAAAACATTCAAACTTATATCTAGAACATATAAAGAAGTGAAAAAATCAGGGCCCCCAAATTCAAAGACCCAATCCAAAAATGGGCATCTGAGATAAACAAGTACTTCTCAAATGAGAAATACAAAAGGCAAATAAATATATGAAGAAATGTTCAACATCACTTATCATTAGAGGAATGCAAATTCAAAATAATAATGGGGGTCAGAGATTTAGCTCAGCCATGTAAGCACCTGCCTGGGAAATGCAAGGTCATGAGTTTGATCCCTGGGTCCCCCCCCCAAAAAATGGGATTCCATCTCACTCCAGAAAGAATGACTGTCATCAAATGATCACTGAATAAGAAGTACTGGTGGGGCAGTGGGGTAAAATAACACTTCTTCACTGTTGATGGGAGTATAGCCTGGTACACTCACTGTGGAAATCAATGTGGAGATTGCTCAAAAATGTAGAATTGGAGGTTTTATTCACTGTCATAGTATCAACTTTACTTTTTGGATTTCATTTATTCTATTTTTTATGCTAGGGAGACAATATGATATTTACACATGCAACTCTGATATGGTGCAAATTCTGCACCACAGCTGGAAACAACACTCAAAAATGAATAACATGCCTCTACAAAAACAAAAAAATCGCTGCTAAAAGAATGACTTTCCTCAAATAATCAACCAATAACAAACACTGGTGGGACTGTGGATAAAAAGAACCCTTCTTCACTGTTTGTGGGAGTGTAAACTAGTACAACTACTGTGGAAATCAATGCAGAACTTCCTCATAAAACTAGGATTGGTATACTCTGAACAGAAAGTTCAGATTTCATAACTCTTTCATCTTCTAAAAAATTAGAACTAAAAAATTAGAACTGGAGGTCCCATTCAATCCAGATATTTCCCTACTGGGTATTTTCCTAGAGGAATTGAAAACATCATGCCACAATGATACATGTGCACCCTAGTTTATAGCAGCCAATTTGTAATAACTAAATCTTGGAATAATGCAAATGCCCATCAATCACAGATTGGATAAAAAAGATGTGACAGTTTTATACAATGGACTACTACTCAGTTATAAAGAAGGATAAACTTGAGACTTTTATAAGTGGATGCAACTTGAGACCACACTCATAAGTGATATAAGTATCTAGTAATTTGATGTGGATTGGGTCAGATCAAACTTACAACTCCAAGTGAAATGCAGGAAGTTGGCAAGGTAAAAAATACTTTCGTACAACTTGCTAGACAGTCCTGCATGGATAGCAATTTGCAGGCAACTCTCAAATAATTCATGAAACAGATCTATAGTGAGAGTGATTCCTAATTAGATGTGCTGTGTAGCCAAACTTTGAGGGAGTCTAAGGAAAACTACTATTATAGAAAATTCAGGAGTGGCCTTTAGCAAGAAAAACTGGCAGAGAGTGTCAGAATTGTGGGAGCAGCCCAAATAGTAGAGGCTAAAGAATCTGATATATGAATGAATACAACTAGGAAAGGAGAAGTGTGTGTGTGTGTGTGTGTGTGTGTGTGTGTGTGTGTGTGTGTGTATACTCAAAAGGAAGCATATGAGAGCAATGTTTCAAGGGTTTAGCTGGGGATTAAGATAGGAAAAATATCTGATTGGTCCAAAAATGAAAGTAATTGAAAAATTATTTGCATCTTATCATGTAAAGGTGAAAAAACTGCTTAGCTTGAATGTGCCAGGATATACAGATGGAGCCCTGCAGAGAGGCTGATAGAGGGGTAAAAAGATATTTTACTCTGCAAAATGGGGTGATGATGACAATCAGTCCAGATGGGAACCAAGACTAAAAGAAAGCCTGAGCATCCAGCTAGTCTGATAGCTTGGCTGACACAGACACAAGGCCAAGAGACTCAGGTACAGCTGTGTCCACAGACATTGGAGGAGTGAAATAGGGATCATTTGTTCATTTCAAAGTGAGTGTGAAGTGAGACAGTGCCCAGGGTCTCCTCTTGTCTTCTCGAGTCCAAGCTAGCTCTCACTTGCTGCCACCAGGCTGGCGTTGACTGCAGGTGTCTGAAAACTGGAGCATCTCCAGCATCAGTGGCCAAAGTCGTTGGTTGGGTCTAGCAAGGGTTTACAAGAGAAAGTATTACCTAATTAGTAAATGTACTTTTGGCAGCCAATCTACTATTGTTTTTCTTAATTTAAAATGTAAAACATTTGTTGTGCACTCTAAATTTTAAATTGTAATTGTAGGGTTAGTTGCTCTTTTCTCTTTTCACTTTTAGGTTAAGATAAGAACACTGTTCCAAAGTTACTAAGAGTACTGTTGGAAGGCAGCCAAATTTATATAATAAAAGTCTGATAAAAACAAAAGAAATGAAAAAGAATGGTTTAAAAATCCAAGCAGCTACAATACAGTTTAGCAAGAAAAAGTATCAAAGTAACATTGATATGCTTTTTGTATGAGAAGATTTTGTATGATGCAAGTTTTATCTCAAAATAAAACATAATGACTAGACTAGAAATATATATGTTGAGGAAAATTTATGGAAGTTATTTATTTTAAACATTTGGGGATTACTTGTTAATTTGATGAAATTCAAGTTGCTGTATCTAAAAATTTCTATGAAGGAAACAATATGATCAGAAACAAAATTCCTTGAGGTAGACTCTTGTGGCATACTGGGGTGGGGATGAAAAAAAATCATGAAAACTCACCACATTAAAATGTATGCTAAATTAACTTAAAAATGACATACTGGAAATATGAGATAAGTTTAACTCTCCAGAAGTTGCAAACTTAATGTGTAATTGAGCCATCATTTAATATAAGGTGGCTGAAAAGGGACCAATTGATAGGGGGCCAACTAATGGACTTTATAGTGCTAGTCGAGCCCAACACTGTAGTGACACAACCCAGTGGGCCACTGTCTAAAAAAATGTGACTACTATGGGAGCCACCACAGCTAAGAAGTCATTTTGCTGTCTTAAAGTGTGTCTCAGAGGGATCAAAAAGTCTGCTGTAAGATTCTAATTTTAAAAACAAAAAGTAACAAAAATGATACAAAACTTCAAAACAATATAATAGGTTATTAACATTGGTTAATATATTGCATATTGTTATCTTCAAAGTAGATGTTCACACTATAAGATATAGGCATAAAAACTGTGGTTGTAGGTTTGATCTGACCCAATCCACATCAAATGACTAGATACACCCACCACCCTAAGATGATCAGGCAGCCCTTCTGTCCTAATGGGATGAGTTTTCCCTCTTTGGCTACCTTAGTGCACTACTATCACATGCTGTTGTTCCAGAATTGTTCTAAATCCCACCAGGCTCTATTTTTGCTGACAGGGGAGAATTCTGTGGCCTGTTGGGGGCCAACATCTTTTCTGAGCTATAGTTTTATCGTGTAGTGCCAGAGGTCTCAGGACTCTCTTAGCTCAGGCCCTCTCCAGCCTACAGACAAAGGAGGCAGAAAATCCATCATCTTCAGTCATTTTATGGTTACCAGAAATATTGGAGATGTAATAGATTGTAGAGACCAATTGGGAAACAGCAGAAATTGGGTTAGATGTACTTTAGATCAACTTGATTAAGCACAAGTGGTTGAGCAAAGAACAAAGGATAGGTTTAAGCTTTTATATGTTTGACTCAGGCGTTTGGTCTTCACAAAACTGGAGCAGGGAGCAGGAGAGTATGCAGGAGTACAGAAGCAAGACAAATCATTTAATAACTTAGCCTTAGAAGAAGACAGCCTTATGAATCCTGAGAGAACAAGAACATAAGCTCTGTTTACAGGCCATAGTTACCAATCCTATCTCTACCAGAAGAAGTTATAACTACAGGGGAGAAGGGGAAGTAGTTTGAAGGGGATTGTTTTTTTAAGTCCCACATCAAAGCAATACCTTTGTGAAATTCTGAGTTTGAAAGAAGTTTTAGAGTTAATCATAAAGGAAGAGGTATAAGAAAAGAATCAAATTGATTAGCCTGAAAATTCTCTACCAAAGTTTACTCCTTGTTTTAATAAACACTTGTAAATAAGTGTGGAAATGTCAGTTACTACAAAGAGTTTATACTCTATCTGAGGCTATAACACTCCTACTGGAGCTAGACAATAGGAATTTACTGAATGTGGGTAAATGTTGTTTACCATGTCATACTTTATTAGATGGAGAAGTGATGCTGAAGGGAAACCCTGTGCTTCTAAGAAGCACTGAAAAGTCTTTAGTTAAGTGACAGACTTCATTTTAAGGCAGAAAATTCACTCTGCATAGAACTAGTGACTGTAGCATGACTTTTGACTACTACAATTTCATATGGGGAAGAAAGTTTATAATTTACTGAGTGTGATAAATTTGTCCCTCGAAACATCATTCCTTATTCTTCATTTGAGAAGTCCTACCGAGAAAAGCTTCATAAATATAAGACACATTGAAATATCCTCAGCCAACAATACATTCTCACTCATCAAAAATACATACTGGGGAGAAATCTTGTGAATGTGATAAAACTTTCATTCTGATGTCGCACTTCATTCAGTAGAAAAACTGTGGTACAGAAACTTCCTTCCCTGTTAGTTATAGGGGAAATATTTAACACCGAATCTAGTCTTACTGAACATGAACATGTCATACTACAGAGAAACCTGTTGAGTGTAATGCAAGCATCAAAGCCTTTAGCCAAAATCCATATGTCATTACCCATCATAACACCCATACTGGAAATAAGCATTTTATATGTAATGATTGTGGAAAGTCTTTTAACTGGAAGGAAAATCTCACAGGCTCATTTTAGCAGGCATAGAGCACAGATAAGGCAAATACTTATGGTACAAAATCAAGCAAATCCAAATCACAACAGTCCGAAGTAGAATCATATACAATCCCCTGATAGTACCAAATCCAAAGAAAGTCTGTTTTAATCCACAAGAAAGGAGACTAATAAATGATTGTTCCTTTACAATCACCAATATCTCTTGGTGAAGACGGTAAATTCTGAACAAATCTTGTTAAGGTTTTTACCAATTCGGTCTTATTTATTACACTTGTATCAAGAATATGGACAGCATCATCAACAACTTTCAAGATCCTTTATACCACTGAAAGTGCTAAATACAAGTATCTTTGGCTCTTATTAACAATTTTATATTTGCTGCATAAATATTAGTAGGCATAAGTAATATAATCAGAAAAAATAGAATCATGGTCAGGAATGCCATAGCATATTATTAGCCCAAGTAATAGCATGTTCCAAACACCAAAAAGATAAATCACACATTTGTTCAGTTCATAATTTCCACACCTTACAATATGATGTGAAACAAAGGTGAGTAAAACAAGAGGGTTTCTTCCATAAGTTCCTTTCATAATATTGTTTTGATGTTAAGGACATAATTTTTGAACAATAATTGTTCAACAGCTAATTTCACAACAATAATTTCAGCATGCTGTTTGAACTTCTACTTTATTGTGTGAAGATTTTACCATCACTAGATTGATAGTCTGTGATTTTCCAAGTGGTCACTCCACAGAGGCTAGTGGCAGCTCCATCAGTGAATCATGTATTGACCATGGGCTGACCAGCAGGGAGCACCCAGTGTCCTATCAGGATCTGGATTTTTCTCCTCTCAGAGCTATATCTGGGAGTTCAATGAAAATATGTGCTAGTTGCTCAGCAATCGTACTTCTGTTCAAATTGACTGAGAACATGCTCCTTTATATACCACTTCCAGGTTATTAATTGGGTTCCATCTGTACATCCCTCATTACCGCAAGTTTCATTTGGATCCAGTGCAAAAAGGACAGCTCACACTGCATTGTCAGTGTGATCTTCACACAAAAGGTTCTCTTGGCTTCAATGCTTCAAGCAACATCTAAATATTTCTCAAATAGGGAATGATTATTAAAATAAGAAAAACAGTAATTCATTCTCCATGTAATATAATTGCTTAACTGGCAGTAATTTTTAAGAAAATAAATCAACTCACATGTGTAAAGATCATATTGTCTCCCTAGTGAGAGAAGCTCAAAGGGTAAATAAGATTCAGACTGTACAATAGATATTGTGAAGTGAATGGGGAGAAAACTGCTCAAAAAGAAAGAAAAACTGAGATGGGGAAAAGCAGAAGACAAAGGAGTGATATATATATTATAGTATAATTATAATTATCATTATAATAGAGATTATCAGTCTCTATTAGTTCACCAAAAAGAACAGCTTGTGCTTTCATTGTTTGTTCATTTTTCAAGCCTATATCTTATGCTCTGAGCAACTGTTTTGAAGATAACAATATATATTAACCATTGTTAATCTCCTATTATTATGTTTTGAAATTCTATATCACAATTTGTACTCTCTTTGCATTTTAAAATAAAAAAATCTAACATCTATTTATTTATTACTTCTGTTAACATTATCTACAGTAATATACAAGTTGATGAATGATTGTTGATATCCCTTTGGCCTCAGGACCTATGGGGTCCTGAGGTTTGAAGGCTATAATTGTTTCTCAATGGTATTATCTTGGGGTTGTAAATTTCTGGGGTTATCTGTATTTTGATTGTTATTCAGGTTGAATTTTTGTTTTGAGGGAAAATATGTGTCTAGGTGAGAAATTGAAGTTGGATTTGAACACTCCAAACTGGAATTTTGACTTAAGAGCTTTTCACTAATCCTCTGGATAGTTTTCCCCATACCTAGACCTATATTGATTACTGGGTCTTGAATTTCTTCATATATTCAAATTTTGGAACTATTAATGCTTAGCAGATTCTATTCTTCATCTGGACAGTAGTTTTTGAAAAAGAAGTGTCATTTTTGCTATCCCTTGCATTTCCATTTGTGACTGAAACAAATGGAATATAGTTCTGACTATTGTCATAGCACTAGTTATGAGCATTTTAAGATCCTGAGCACTAGAGTGTTTTTCTTTCATATTAGGTACAATTTTTTTGTCTTTTATTCAAAAAATCAAATTTATCCTTTTTGATTATGTCTATTTTTTCTATATTTTTTCCTTATTTTTCACATCATTTTTTTAAATTCCTTCTCCTAATTTTGGGTTTTGTCTACTCTTTTAGTTCTTGCTTATAAAGTTACAGTTTTTCTCTGATACTTCGTTTTAAATGTAGATCTTTGATGCCATAAAGTTTGTAGCTAGTCTCACTTTTATTGCTCTTTCATGAGTTTTGGTATATTATATTTTCTTTGTCTTTTGTCTGAAGACATTATCTAATTTTCGTTTGATTTGTTTACTTGATGTACTGATTATACTGGCATCTATTAATTAATTTGTAAGTGATACTAAATTTCCCAGTCTTTCTTCTGTTACTAATATCTGCCCTTATTTTCTTTTAGCCAGAGAAGATACTTGATATCATTTAAATTTCCAGAAAATATCTATTTGTTCTTTTGGTACTTAACATATGATCTAGCTGTAGAATGTTCTATATGTGCTTCAGAAAAATATAAACTCTAAGGCTTTTTTGTTGACTGCTTCATTTATGTATTTTGAGTCCATTTAGACTATAGTACAGTTTAAGACCTGATTCTTTACCAATTTTCCATCTTTTTGTCCACTTTATAGAGTAGACTATCAATATTTATTACTTTTGTAATAATTTTGATACCCTAAGGGTACATATTTCACTCTTAGTTCTACCAACATCTGCTTGATACATTTAGGGAATATTTTGAATGTATACACATTCACAATTAATATGCTTTCACAGTCGACTGACTTTTTAAATAATTGTATAGTGTATTACCCTTTGTCCCTTATCTAAATTTCAGACTTGAAATCTATTTTGTC
This sequence comes from Dolichotis patagonum, assembly GCA_004027295.1. NCBI lineage: Eukaryota > Metazoa > Chordata > Mammalia > Rodentia > Caviidae > Dolichotis > Dolichotis patagonum. The sequence goes on along the minus strand of PVJX010009677.1, from coordinate 6,628 downwards.
TCATAGAAGTATACCAAATCCTGTTTCATTTAATGGTCAATTTCATTGAATGTCTTTTTCTATTACTTTCCTCTAAGTATGAGTGTTCTTAATTCCAACACAATGGCAAAATGATTGGAAATTTTATTTATTTACTCATTTATTCATTATGCTAATTTTTGTGCATTGAACTATATGACAGTTGATAAAGTAATTAATAATTTTAAATTTAAATATATATATTTATTTATAGGAAAATAAATATACCATTTTGTTGTTTACATTTTATTGTACCTTTTCTGTCTTGATTTACTCCTCTTCCCATGTACCATTGTGATTTTTGTTGTTGTGCTATGCTTTGATCCCTCTGCCATTTTTAGGTTTCTGTACAATTTGTATTTCACATTTTTAATGCTTCCTTTCCTCACCAGCTCTAACTGTACTTATTTAAACATTAAGTATTATGGGTCTTTAGATAGCTAGTAAACTCTATGCTATTATTTTTGATTACTACTCTCCTCTAGAGGTAATAAAGTTGTTTAATTTAGTAGATGTATTTATTGTAGGTCAATATTGTTTGTCTTAGTGTTTAAGCATACAATTCTTTTCAGTGTTTGATACACTATTGATTTGTAGGGTATGTCAATATGCAGTTTGACTCTGATGTTATTATATAGTTGATTATTTTCTTATTATAGCCAAGATAGCATAGCTATAGGTATCAGTTGTTTTCTCCATATTTCAATGTATGTAAAGCCACAATATCATTAACAATATAGTGGTCCATTGTTTGAGAACTAGGTAATGGGAGAAATACACTACAGTCTCCACTCCTAAATCAATATTGGTATGAGGACTCTGAGCCAAAAAGCAAAGCTCTGTAGTTGCTATGCCCAGAATTCATCACTGAAAGCCAGATACAAAAGAGGTTGCATACTCACAACAAAATCTTTCAATGTAATAAACCTGAAAGGCTCATCACAAAAAGCAACAAACAAATAAATACAGAAACATGAGAATACAAGACAAAAAGACAAAAAATGCCTCAAAAAGTTTCCAACTCTTCTATAGCTACCTGATGAAATATTTGAAGTGAAAAAATAAAATGCACTGAGAATTACTTGAGAGGAAAAAAGAGAGCTAAAAATCAGATTAATAAGGTACCCAGTAATTTAAAGACAAAACGACCACACATGATGATGAAGTAAACTTCACTCCAATGATACAAGGATGAATTAACAAACACAATTCAATGAATATAAGCATAAAAAATAACAAAGATCACATGATCATCTCAATTGAATCAGAAAATTCATATGTAAATCCATCAACTATATTTGATAAATGCCTTGAAAAATATAGGATAAAGAAAAATTTATCTCTACTTGATAGCAGCCATTTATGATAAGCCTACTGCTAATATAATATTAAACAGAAGCAAACTAAATTTTTCCATTCTAAAATCAAGTACAAGACAAAAATATCCACTGACACCACTCTGTTCAACATAATCCTTAAACATTAATCATAGCAATCAATCAAGAAAAAGAACTAAAAGGCATGTGTATAGGAATAGAATATATCAAATAATCATTATTTGCAGATGATTTTATCCTCTACATAGATCTAGACAAATATCTACCAAAAGACTACAAGAATTAATAAGGTAGGAAGATGGCAGACCTATAGGTAGCAGGATATGGAGCCTCCCTGAGAGAGAGAGCTCAAATGACAGAACAGAACACATGGAGAGACCCAAACTGAAAGATGGATTCTCTCAACCCAGGAAGAAACTGAAGTGAAAGAAACTACTCAAATACGAGGTCCCGGGGCTACCATTAGAGAAGCTAAGATCGGCAAGTACAGCGCTCTAGCTGAGCTGCCTGAATTTGTGCCCAAGATCGACCTGAATGATCTAACACTCACCAATGTGACTGGCTTGTGCGGCCCAGAGCATGGAGCAGAACAGCCTGCGCATGACTCTCCAGGAACCAGCCCTACATGCAACCCACCCAAGGGCACCATGAATTAGCACCGCAGCTGTGCTGAAGTCACAGGTTGGGGAGCCGGGCAGTTCTCAGGGACTGGCATAAACACACAGTGAGTGATGGGAATAAGACCCTCCCACAGGAAAGAAGCAACCAACTGGATGACATATTAGAGTTGGGCAGGACAAGTTCTAACTCTGTAAGGAAGCAGCCTCAGTTGGTTGCTCCCCTCATGGAGCAGATTGGTGGGATCTGCTTGGACTGGGCCACGTCCCTGGCTGGGACTCAGTGGGTCATCACAAATCAATTCCCTGAGCATGGCGCACACTGATGCAGTGAAGGCCCATGCCCGTGAAGGTTGACTGGCCCAGAAGGGAGGAACCAGCGTATACTGCCTTTGCTTGCACTTCACTCTCTGATAGTGGACTGAAGAGGGAAGAAGCCCCTAGCCTGAGTGCTCCAAAAGAACCCTAACCAACAAGAAAAGGGGCTGGGAATTATAGTATACACTTGTATGGAAGGAAACAAAAACACGATGAGACAGAGAAATAAGAAAAAGACTCCAGCCTCCAACCCTGAGAATATTGATCCAGGAGAGGTAAATATAAAAGAGATTGAGGGCAGCAAACATGTAACATCAAACACAGTGTCAGTGGACATAAAGAGATATCTTCAGGACCTCGTAAATATTTCAAAACTGAAATATTAATTCAAGTTAAACAAGAGATAAGTAGATTAATAAAAGAAAGGCTGGACACCTCTCAAGAAGACACAGACAGAAGAATGGAGGAACACAAAAGGGGAGAAATGTTCAGTGAAGAATATAAAGCAAACCTAGATTCATTAAGCAGATTCAAAGAGATTACCAGGAAACTAAAGAATCCATAGAAAGTTGGCAAAACTGCTTGAAACCAAAGCATAGACTATTAAAAGTTGAAAACAGGCTTGCAATATGTGATCATGAAAGGGAAGATCTCTTAAAAATAACAAGGGAGCAGACAGTAACAATACAAAAGCTAGAGGATGACAAGAGAATCTATAACTTAAGAATAAAGCATGTGAATTCTTCGAAGAAGCAGGAGTCAAAACAGAGGAATTGCAAAGGCTATTCACAGAAATCATTAAGGAACATTTCCCAAGCATAGATGTATGAAGCATACAGAACTCCAGCTACCTAAAACCAAAACAGAGCTACACCCAGACACATAATAATCAAGATCCCAGAAATTCAATATAAGAACAGAATATTAAAAGCCATCAGAGAAAAGAAACAGATCACTTATAAAGGACAACCCATCAAAATCATGGCAGACTTTTTGACACAGACCATTAGGTAAAGAAGAGCTTGCAGGGAAATAATTCAAGCCCTGCAGGAGAACAACTTCCAACCCAGATTGATGTACCCTGAAAAACTCTCTCTAGAAATTAATGGAGAAGCAAGATGCTTTCATGACAAAGAGGAACTGGGAGAATTTGTGACCACCAATCCAACCCTACAAAAATACTGAAGGACATTTTAGAGAGAGAGAAAAAGAATATGAGCATTTCAGGAACAGTGGCAGAGAGGTCTCAGTGAATGGGGCAGACAGTGGAGTGAAAGAGAAAAATAGACAACCAATGGCAGAAAAACAGAATAGTAGAAATGAGGCAGAAAAGATTGGCTATAATCTCTAGTATAGAGGGCCTTGAAATACTAACAGAGAGAAACACAGGCAGAATAAATCAGGAGATAGGGTCCATTGAGATGGTCTATATAGGGAGGCAGTGGGACCCAAAATAAGCAGTGGACCCCATGGGAGTGAAAGGGAGGAACTGCCTAAAAAGAAGGCAGAGGATATTGTTAATGTGGTAACAAGATTTAAAATCTACATTATTCTCATCACTGCTTGGATGGATTACATGCTGTTCCAGTTTGTCTACTTACACTGGACTTGAGGACATGGCCAGCTATCCCAAAAATACGAGGTCATATTATGGTAATCATCCTTAATTTCCTATCAACTTAATATGAAGCCCTTTATAACTTATACTGTCTTATTATGACTGATATTATTTAATCTGGTTTGTTACATTGCTATTTTGTATTGACTGATTTTATTCAAATCTGTTATGATTGATAGCATCAAGTCTAAGAGTATAGGCAACTACACTAAAGATGACAAGATACTCACTAAGATACTTCACTAAGATACTCACTCTGGTTTGATTATTGCCTGCTTTTGAAGTCTTATAATATCTCCAATGCTTTGTTTTTATTAATGTCGTTATACCCTGCTGAGACATCATGGTAACCATTGTAGATCACCTTGTATTGTGGTTTTATATGACTTTTTACTTCATGTATTTCTAGGAATTGTTTTGTTTCATCTTGCTTTGATTTGTTTTTCCCTCTAATACAGAAAGGATAGATATACATGTAGATAATCATGCATGTGTAGAGCTTATAAACAGTTAATGAGAACCAGCTATATAACGCATGTTGAAATGAACAACTACTTTGAAGAAAAAGAGACACTACAGTACCCAGTGCTGATTCCATAATGTCATGATATGAAATCCAGCAATATTATTATTCTTTGTTCAAAGTGATTTTAGCTTGTTTTGTTTTGTTTAAGTTCAACACACATGAAGGTATGGACAGTTGTTTTGAAGACAATGAGAGACATTATGACAACCATTCTTGGCTTCCCTAATGTCTGGTCTTGAAGGCCTGAAAAGCCTTCCTCGTCCTGTTCAGATCAGTTCCATACTGTTTTTTCATGTGAACTCCCTCTATATGACAATATGGACAACTACTTGGAAGAAAACAAGAGTCAATGTGATGGAGAGTGAATATCTCCAATTGTCTAGCTTTGAAATTTATGTCTTTTACATTGCTTTCTTGTGATCCACTTTGTTCTGTTTTGTTGTGTATAATTTTACCCTTTTGCTATAATTGTATGTATGTTTGAGTGTGTAAGATGGATGACCATATTGCTGTTTTTGTCACATTGTGGAGCAGAACTGTTAACAGTCTCACTGCTTGAATGTCTACTTTGCATGTTTTAATTTTGTAATTTGAACAACTATTTCCAAGATGTCAGTATGTAATTTGTCAAGTAATGATTTCTCAGTGGGTTTTTTTGTTGTTCTTTTCCTTTTCTCCTTGGAATTCTGTATTGTTGCTACCCTTTATTCTGTTTTATTTGATTTGGTTTTTTTCTGTTTAAATAAAAATTTTAAAAAAATTTTAATTCATACATGTTGTAGTATAAAATGATTAAAATAATTTACATTTGATTTACAAAAAAAGTAATAAGCCAATTACCACTGTAGCAGGATAAATAATCAACAAACAAAAATAGGTAGCATTTTGTGTGTGTGTGAAAAAAGAATTCATGAGGAAAAAATTAGGAAAAAATATCATGCATACTAGTTTCAAGAAAAAATAAATACTTAGAAATTAAAGTAACTAAGGATGCAAAGTACTCTACAATGAAACTTACAGTATTCTGGGGGAAAAAATTGAAAGAGGACACAAGAAAATGGAAGCAAGCCATTTCTGGAGTGAGGGTAGAGAGAACAGGGGCACGCCAGCAAGCAAGCCATGTGCAGACTGCTGTTTGGCCTGGGAACAGACAGAACCCAGCCTCTCCCCATGAGTCAGCACTATTCACGGACTAGAGGTAAAGTGAACAATCCTACATCAGCAAGCAAGCCCATTCTGGGAACCAGCACCATGCATGGGCCATTGCTGGACTGGGAACAGACACACTCCAGCTCCTTCTGGCACACAGACTGGCAAACCAATCCCACACTCACAGACCCATCAGTGACCAGCTGATCCAGAGAACCCAGACTGTGATGATAGCTATTAAGGTGAAATGCAATTGGGTGCCTGTAGTGTATTGGTGTTTTGATAACATTGCAAGTGTAGGGCCAGTGGTCTAATCATAGGTTCAAAGGATAGCAGTATGCAGTGTGGTGTCTCCTTCTGAGGGTTGTAGTCATTGTTGATTCCCTATGGTTTTGTTTTGAAGTCCTATATACTTTCCATTGTTTTGATTTGTTGAGTTTCATTCTCTATGTTTTGTTTGATTATTTTAAATCTGATGGCAAGAGCAGCTATTTCAAAGATAATAAAATATATTATGGCAGCAATTTTGGATTTACTATTGGCTCATCTTGAATTCCTTTATTTCATTCATTGTTTTGTTTTTATTGTTTCTATTCTGTCCTGTTCTGTTTGATTTTTACGATGTGCAAAGTTATCTGCAGCTATTATGAAGATGTGAAAGGCATTATGGTAACTATTGTTAAATCAACTATTGTTGATTTTGTAGGCTTTGAAGTCCTGTATCTTTTACATTGGTTTGTTTTGACTGGTTTTATTATTTTTTACCCTCTTTAAAATAAAAAAAGAAAATTGAAGCAAATTTCCCATTCAAGGCAAACAGAATCAGAAATATAAAAGTGGCCATACTTTGAAAATTGATACATATGATTAACATAATGCCAATCAAAATTCATCAGCATTCCTCAGAAAACTACAGAAAATAATTCTAAAATTTACATGGAAGCAGAGGAGACCCTAAAGAACAAAAGCAGTTCAGGCAACAGAAGCAAAACAGGAAGCATTGTAATCCCAAATTTGAAGTTATATTACAATGGTACACTGATTT